>OV725081.1:14965818-15057678 GCA_928085145.1 Nezara viridula
TATAATATAACTCTTAAAACATAAAATACCAGTAATATTATTTTTTCATTTGATGGAAAATTTCATCCTGTTTTCACTAATATATGGTTGTATTGAGGTATTCGAAGAGGGATTTTAGATATAGGCATTTTTCGATATCTATTAGCACAACATTTTCTCATAACTTATTTGATTTACATTATAATAATTCTCTTATAACTCAAAAATCCACAAATATTATTGCATAATTTGAAGAAAATTTCTTGCTCTTTTCAGTGATACGTGGTTGGTTATACTAGGATATTTTGAGAGAGATTAAAGAAAATTAGGTTTAAAGTGTAATAAAACTCTTTAAAATCAAAAGCTCACTAATATTATTTTTGCATTCTAAAGTGAATTTTATGCTGTTTTCCTTAATAAATGGATATATTGGGGTATTTTGAAAGAGATTTTAGCTGCAGATAGTTATAGATATTTTTATCATTAATTTGAAAATTTATGTTCAAGAATTTTTTTTATACATGAAGAAAAATTACAATGATAAAACTTATGGTGTCAGAGATTCTGTATTGAATTTATGGCAAATGAATAAATTTTGAATGATCTAGGTCATTAAATATTGGTTTTACAAATAAAATGGAGACTAGAGAATTTCTTACAAAGTATAATGTAAAAATAGACAGCTTAGGAGAACACAAACCCATTGATGGAATTAATTGTATACTGATGGGTCACTTATGACATGCGGATCTGGTGCTGGCTTTTAGAGAAAGGATGAACCAGAGGAAGGCATGTCAATACCACTCGGCTATTATGCAATGGTGTTCCAATCTGAAATACTGGTGATAACTCACTGTGCCTCAAAAATGTTGCTCGACGGGTTAGTTGGGAAGAAAATTTCCTTATATACTGACAGTCAAGCGGCCATATGAGCACCGGACAATTATACAACTAGATCTAAGGCTATTGAGGATTGTGTGAGAATTCTCAATGACTTATCCAGACTTAATAAGGTAAACATTGAATGGGTTCGTGGTCACTCTGGAATTCATGATAATGAGATGGCGGATAAACTAGCCAGAGTAGGCTCACAAAAGATTCCCATAGCTCCTGAACCCATCTGTGGAATTAATCAGTACCTAATAAATAACAGAATTGTGGAGATTAATGGAGCTGAAGCTAGAAAGAACTGGTGCTTGAAAAAACAGACTCACTTTAGATTGTTCCTGGAAGGAATCTGCCAGAAAATAAGCAATCCACTAATTAATCTGAGTAGGGGCAGACTTCAGAAAATTACAGCGCTATATAGTGGACACTGCAAACTGAATTATCACATGTTCAATCTCCGGCTCACGGAGTCGTCTCTCTGTAGGTACTGTGGCCAGGAGGATGAGACAGCTTATCATATCACTTGTTGAGGCTGGACTAAGATTCCGACTATTTGGCATTCATAGGGTGATTGATCCCAAGGCAAACAAACTCATCAACCCAACAAGCTTGTTGAAGTTCATTGAGACTGCAGGAATTAGGCTCTAAATTCTATGCTGACGATTTCCAAATATACCTGTCCTTCCTCCCTTCCGACCTATTAGCTGCCACAAAAAAGCTTCAAGAAGATTTAAATAGAATATATGACTGGGCAGGAGCTAACAAGTTGAAGTTGAATGCAGAAAAGACCAAGGCAATCCTAATAGCCTAATAATAGGCTCCAATCACCTCCTCAAAACTGTTTCTAACTTTCCAACCCTCTTCCTACATGATAATCCCATTAAATTTTATCCCACCATCAAAAACTTTGGAATAATCTTTGATCAAACCCTTTTCTGGAAAAACCATGTGTCCAATATCTCCCGACGTACCTTTTCCATCCTAAAACACTTGAATAGCCTGCGACACCTTTTTCCTTTTGAAATCCGTACACTCCTGGTCACCTCCTTAATATTTCTTCATTTCGACTATTGCTGCATGGTATATGGAGCCGTCTCTTGGGGATCTCGAGGCGAAACTAAAACATTTGATAAATTGCTTTGTACGATTCATCTTTGGGATCCCAAGAGACGCCCCTGTTTCCTGTTTCTATGAAGAGTTGAAGTGGCTTTATCCTTCCTACCGCCGTAAGTATTTCCTGGCATCCTTCCTCTTCCGAGTAATTCACTCCTGCCGCCCTTCATCCAATCATACATCGCCGAGCTCCTTCAATTTAAATCCTCTGTCCACTCCCGCAATACCCATTCCCAGTCTTCAGATCTATATTTAATGGCCCACCGAACCGCTGCTTTCAATAAATCTTTTATTATTCGATCCTCTTCCCTATGGAACTCCATCTCTTCCCACATCCGTCAATCCAAAATCCTTCCTACCTTTAAATCCCAATTGTTTAATCATTTCTTATCCATCCAGTCCTCATAAAATTGTAAATAGTTACTACTGTAAATATGTATATAAATTATTAGATCGTTTATTTTTAATTTTTTTTATTATTACCTGATGTAAATTAGAAAGTAACTTATAATTTCTCTAATTATTATTTTTATTTTTTAATATTTAATCAAACTATATCCTTGTTAATGTATCTAAGAGGCTCCTTAGCCTACATTTTTGTCTCTCTGTATTATTCTAAAGGGTCTCGTCCCAGAATAAATAAAGCATTATTATTAAATAGGAGTGACTTTAATAGAAGCTTTCATGCTGCTTTAAAAAAAAAGTGGCAATGTTTCACATCCATAAAGAACCGTAGGAAGGATAATGGTCTCGTAAATTGTAAGTTTTAAGTTTCGGAATAGGAGGCGAGAACTAAGTAGTGTTGACAAAGAAAAATAACAAGTATTTGCGGCCTTCAACCTGACCTTAATTCCTCTTCAATTTCATTCTTTCTAGTTATCGTAGACTCTAGATACCTAAAATTCTGTACGTGTTCAAACACATTCCCTTCTATATGGTCATTGTTTTTGCAGCTAACCATATATTTTGTCTTACCCATGTTTATCTTGAGTCCTAGTTCTTTATTGGCTTTCATCAACGTTGTAGTATCAGCACGGATATTGTTACACCCAGGTTCAAACCTTTTTCGGTACATATCACCTCTCTAATGACATGTTCTAATGGCAAATTAAATAGAACAGGTGAAAGAGAATCACCTTGTTTTAAGCCCAAATGAACCTCAAGTTTCTCGGATAAATAATAACCGATTTTAACTTTATTGAGTGTTTCCAGCAAGTACATCCTAACTAGATTCACTAATTTTTTTAGGATCCCCAGCTCGATTAGAATATTATACAGTTTCTGGCGGTCAATGGAATCGTAAGCCTTAAAAAAAAAGCATACCTCACGTGGGGATGGTATTATGCTTCTTTTAATTTTGATAAATTTTTTAAAAAGTTTTTTGTGCCATTTTAATAGAAAATTACAGGAAAACACATGCTTCTTAAAAGTTACAGTGGAATGAGTTTATTCTCCGTAATCGCTAATAAACTTTCATGTCCCCTCACAGAAGAGAGCAGAGTGCAAAGGGTTGATATTTAAAATTTTCTCATTATGTCAGCACAAGACATTTTAGTGAAATTATATTTCATATCTTATTAAATAGTTTCCTTAGATTCATTTTTGGACGGATCAAAGCTGTTTATGCCAAAGGTGCTGTGAACCAAACGAATGTATTTAAGTGGTGTCATGAGTTTGATGAAGAAAGAACAAGTAAAGAATTCTTAACAAGCAAAGGAGGGGGAGACATGAGAAATGAGTTAAAGCAAAAAATTTAGGAAACTGTTGGTGAAGACTGCAGATTGACATTGGATGAAATGTCTGAGATATTTCTACAGATTTCCAGATTTCTGTAACATGAAACAACTACAGAAACTCTGGAATAAGGAAGATTGGGTTTCAAAACAACTGACAAAGCAGCACTTGAAATTGGCAACTAGCACTCATGAGTTCCTTAAATTTTCTGAGCTCCATTGTGATTGGTGATGAAACATGGATGCCTCCTAAAACTCTTGAGACATAAGACAGTTATCACCGTGGTGGCACACTGTTTTTCCACCAACCAAATAATTCAAAACCTCAACTTCAGCCAAAGAAATCACGGATTTTGTGTTTTGAAACAGATACTCACCATCTTTATTCTCCTTGATTTTTCCAAAGCATTTGACTCAGCATACCATAATATACGCCTAACCAAACTCAAAAATCTCTCTCAGCCATCTAGTACCCTTAACTGGTTCCGATTCTTCCTTCCAATACTCCCATTATGTCCTAGTTCCTAATAATACTCCATCAGAGTCTCCACGATTGTCCAGTGGAGTACCACAAGATTCCTCCTTCATTTCTCTCACCCTCTTTTCCATCTATATCACTGAACTCCCTTCCTCCATCCTGCACCGTCAATACCACCTGTATGCCGATGACGTTCAAATTTATTTTTCCTTTGATCTGGCTGAATCTTCTGATACTATATTTAAACTCCATGAGGATATGAATAGAATATACACTTGAGTATATCTCAATAAGCTAACTTTAAATAAGAAGACAAAAGCCATTCTGATCGGAACCCCCTCACTCCTCAAATCCATTACCGTGACTCCTCGTCTTCTCCTGAACAACTTATCTATCTCCTTCCATACTACTGTTAAAAACCTTGGTGTTATCTTTGATCAAACCTTTTCCTGGAAACTACACATTTCCCAAATTTCCTGTCCTACTATTTCTAATGTGAAACAGTTCAATTGTCTATGCTATCTCCTTCCATTTAGAATCCACCAACTCCTTATATGGCTATGTCACGTACAGCGGACCCTCAGGAGAACTCAAAAGCCAAACTTAAACTTCTATGAATTTCTCAATAAGCTTTATATTCAGAATCTCAAGAGATAAACATATTACACTGAGTTTAAGTGGCTATATCCGTCCCACCGCCATCAGAACTTCCTTGCTACCTTCCTATACAAGGTTATTAGATCTTAGCGATCCTCCTATATTCTAGAGCCTATAATTTAAATCCTCCATTCAATCCCGTACATCCAACCTCTATCCTCCTCACCAAACTGCTGTGTTTGAGAAATCCTCAAGCCGTCTCCATGGAAGGAATTCTTTCCCCCCCAATATTCGACACGCAGTCCATCTCCTCTTTCAAATATCTCCTCTTTAAGCACCTATTTCATTCTCAATCCACTTGAAATACACATAAGGGTCCGAGTCGTAAGACTCTCTAAGTTCCCCCCGATACTACTTTGTTTATTATTGAAGGAAGCTAATAGACTGTTCTACATATCATGGGTGATAAATATTCAGGACGCAGTCATAAAAAATTTTTATTTGTGGTGAAGTTTCAACCCAAAATACATAGGTCATAATCAGGGCTGAAAATTTTTAAAATACAATCAGAGATATAATACTATACGACCGATAATGGTAAATAGTAAACTATAGTGATTGATGGTACATAAATCTCAACTAATATTACATTAGTAAATCCTCTTCCGCTCCTACAACAATCAAATATTGTATACCATATCACATGCTCTAGCCCAAATAGCAATTCTTCTTACGTAGGAGAAACCAAAAACTATTTTAAAAAACGAATATATCAACACAAATACAGCATTTCCACACGAAACCCACTTGCATCGAAACTAGTCAAACACACCATAACCCTCAACCACACATTTGATTTTGAAAACCCAACCATACTTGCCACAGTTTATAATCACCAAAAAAACGACTACTTTTGGAAGATATATTGATTAATTTGGAAAAAATAATCGGGTAAACCACAAAGTAGATAAAGAAAAGAATCTGCAACACATATTCGAATATTTTCCGCCTCTTAAAACAATTGTCTATAATCATTAAAATTTTGTTTTTCATTTTCCTGTCAACTTACATAGGTAACTACTCCTACGTTTATTATACATATAATGTCCATTCTCAATATAATTATGTACTATAAACAGGCACAGATATGTTTATACTTACATTATTAAAACTATGTAATCCTTAATATAATACATACATCTATTATGATTAATACTGTTATTCTTAAAATATTGTATAATATATTGTCCTACGTATCATTTCGATCCATTACAATTCTCTTTATTTTAAATATTATTTGGCTAACCAATGTATACCTTCAATCAAACTATGTTATATTTGTATTGATTGGCACCTCTTGCTTATGTTCATTTCATTACTAGCCAATAGTCACAATTCTGTAACCATAAGAAACAACGTAAATCTTGTACACATCTGAAATATTTAGTCAGCAACTTATTTACATTCTACGAACAGAAATGTTACCTCCCTCACCCCTTCCCCTCTGACTATATTTACCAACCTTTTGCTATCTGAAAAAGAACAACTGGGAAATCCTTCCCCGACCCTTTCACTTACCTACCATATGTGTGAGTACTTGAAAATCTTCAGTGCTCGAACCACAGTTAGTAAGAGAAAATATTACAAATTTTTATAAATGGATTACATACATTATTTTTAGTTTGTATAACTTTTTACAAATTTCATTAGTAATGTTTTGTATTGTAATATTAGTTAAGATTCATGTACCATCAATCACTATAGTTTACTATTTATCATTATCGGTCGTATAATAATATCTCTGATTGTATTTTAAAAATTTTCAGCCCTGATGATGACCCACATGTTTGGGTGGAAACATCGGAACAAATACAAATTTTTTATAATGACTGCGTCTTGAATATTTACCACCCATATTTTGTTTATTTATTTAATTTTATTTCTCTTAATACCATTTTTACTTTATTTTACACATCTTGTAAATATTTAATTTAAGTTACGGATACACGACTATGTCTATTTATAATTTGTTCTGAAGGGACACTAGTCGCATAATAATAAAAGTATTTTAATTTCATTTCAAAAAGGAAACATTTTGATCGATGTTTTGCCACAAGAGGAGACGATAACTATAGCACTATAATGCTAGACCCCACGAAAATTCAAGAGAGAAATTTAAAACCGATTGAGATAATGTTAACATGGGAGTGTTTGATGCACAACACCCAACCTCATACAGCCGCTTTTGAACTCTTTGGTTAGGACGTGTTAAACCACACCACCCTGTTACTACCCAGACTTAATGTTTTCCGATTTTCATCTGGGCATCTTCTTGAAGACTCACATTAGTAAACAAAAATTTCTTAACCGATGAGGAGATGAAAGGTCTTAATGTGGACAAAGGAGATGGTAGGAGAGTTCTTAGAGGAAATCAAAAAGTTTGTACCACGACTTAAAACTGGCATTGGGGAAGTGATTACATGGAAAAATAAGTAATATATATACCTACAAGATTCTGCCATTTTAAAAAAAATACAAATATAGAGTACTCTTACTTTGTGAATATGACTCGTAAGACTTGCTGCTAGTTTTGGTGATGGCTCAATTATACTTCGTCATCCAGAGTATTCAGTTACTCCTAAATTGGTCCTAGTGAAGTTATACTTTGTGCCAAATTTCTGTTCAAAACTGAGATTACCAAACCTACAATATTATGGTTTGAGAACAATGGGATTTTACAAATATGGGATGACCATTATGACAGAATACAGATATACAATATTTTACCCCTCTTCCTTTATTTACTTGACTTATAGGATCTTCAAATTAATAAATTAAATGATTTCTAAAGAAATTTTGTCTAAAATGATAATATACTTGCTCTGTATATTAGATGAAAAAAAAACCTGTACCACTACAACCCATGAAGGGTCTGGGGTTCAGTACTATTTAGGGAAAGCACTGTTTCTAGGTCAACGGTTGTGCAAGGAGGTGATTTGACCGAGATCACGCTCAACCGCCAGGTTTTCCCCCTTAACCAATTATTTAATTAAGGGTACCCACTTTATAGAGGCTGGGTGTGCCCCAGGAGGGACTTCTGACCCAAGGTCGCCCCACGGATAATGAAACAGATAAATAAATTTTCTGCCATGAGCCGGGGTTCGAACTCGGGACGTTTGCATTGGAAGCTCAGTGCCCTACCACTGAGCTACCCCGCTCCCATATTAGATGAAAAGAAAGACAAATATATATATACTTCTCTAGATAATCACTAACCTGGATTATTATTGTTCAGCTTAAAATATAATTAACAAATAAAAAATAAAATTAAAACATAAAAGTAAAGGAAAAATTAAAATAAAAACAAAACAAAAAATATAACATGTAAAAACGCTTTATTTACACAATGAATCAATACAATTGCTCCAATGGAACTGCTTACACAGCGAACTGGTAAATGCAAAAGTTGAAAATTGAGTCATCTGAATGTATCCTTCTTTTTCAACTCGTCATTACATTACACATATATAAATACATATATATACCAAAATAAGCACCTCAAGAAACAAAAAACAAAACAAAAAAAAAATAGTAATCTCTGATGCTTCTTAATGTTTATTTATTTATAACTATATATTTTATTTATTTTTTTAGAAAAAAGAAAATATTAAAGCCGTATTAGCTACATTATTGTCAAGAATGCACAATATGCATTTTAAAAATCATTATATACATATGAGAAAAAAAAGAATAGAATTCTTAACAATATTTTCAACATTATCTTTCATTACAATGATATCAGATTCAAGACGTCAGATATCAATAAGAAATCAAACAAATAACAAATTAAACAATAAAAACAAAATAAAATAATGAAAAATAAAAGTAACATAAATAAAATGAATTTTATAAATTATTTGCTGTCATGAAAATATGTTTCTATATTCATTATATATATATTATATTATTTTTATGAATTGTTTTTATAAATACATATTTACAAATTTTTTTATAATTTCCCCTGACCGAAACAATGCCTCTACAAAGATTTTTAATCATTATAAACAATAGAGGAGTAACTGTGTGAAAACTGATTACAGTTTGCATTAATATACCAAAATAGCAGTATAATAATTTTTTAAAAAAAATAGACATTATGTTAAATTAATATTGAATCTTCTTTCTGAAGGGAGACACTGAAGAATTTAGGGCAAAGAACATTTTATATGATCAGAGTCAGCGAAACTCGTCTCCCTCAGTTTTTCAAACATGATTATTCAATTATTTTTTTATTTAAACAACAAACGTCTATATTAACCATTACCATGGCAAAGTCGTATATCTAAATCAAATATACGGCAGCAGGTAATGCTAGTAATCACATGATCTTTTCAAAACCACACTTGGAATCACATTACTAAAAATACTCCTCTATTGAAAATGTTGCAGAGCGATTTTCTCATTTTTAACAAGAAACAAAATAAAAAAAAAAATTAAACAAAAAGGAAAAAAAAAAAAGAAAAGAAAAAGAACTTATCATTACTAAGGCACTGAACTTTCTTGATGATTACAGATAGTTTTTTTTTACCATTGAGGCAGATGAGAAACGGACATGAGAACAAGGGGAACTTTCTATAAAATAAACAAACACACAAATTATTGGTCCGTACAGTGAAGCTTTGTCTCTATCAGGCTATAAGCAATCTGAAATAAAATAAAATAAATAGTAAAAAATGAATAAACAAACAAATAAATAAAAAAATAAAACAAATAAAAATAAATTAGAAATAAATTGAACTTCACACACGTTAAAAACACTCTAAATGTTATTCTTCAAGAGTGCCCTTATTATGTATCAATTCTAACCAAATTAGGACTCATACCAAAATTGTCAGTTGTTTTAAATAATGATGAAGTTAAAATAAGGTCAGTGATAAATTTTCTTAAAGATAACGATTTGCTAAACACAATTAATTTTTTTTTTTGCCCTCCATAATAATTTATTATTGAAATAATTGAAGAATATATAGGTATTGATGATCTTGGGGTTTTACGTCTCTAAGCCCTAAATAACAACAACACTCTAAAGACGAAAACTAAAATAGACTATTATAGAAAACTTTTCACTGTTATTCCACTTTTAATAGCTGGAACCCTGTCATTCTAAACAGTGTAAATCCCACAAATATCAAAATAATCCAATATAAACAATAACAGATTACTAACAATATATATTTGAGGAAACATGATGGGGAGGGGAGAGGGCTTAGTAGAACTAAGCCTGTGTACAATAATATTTCTTTTAACAAAATACTGTTTTTGATTCGTTCCACTTTCATATTGGATCTGTGAAATGTAATTTCTTCAAAGGGATCAAGTAGTCATAAAAACAGCTGAAATCTAGATAAACAGTACGATCCTTTTAACTTGATTCTGTGTCTAATTTTGTTTACCTGGTAAAATATTTGTTAAAATAAAAAATAAAAATATGAACCAATTGAAAGTTTAAATAAAATAAATGTTGAAATATCAATAAAAAATTCACAACTTTCAACGTGTCTTTAAAGAAATATTAAAATAAATTATTTTTAAAACAATTCTGCAGCTTAAAAAACTGCTACAGATCAAAATAAACATTATTTTATAAAAAAAACAGACATCCAAACTCACTTTCAAATCATTTAAGTATTTTTTTTTTAAATTTACATTATCTTCTTTGGTATCACAAAGTGGCAAAAACTGGTATCGTTCCTCGATTTTATCTTCATTAAAACCTGAAAAGTTCAATTAAATGTGCTTACCTCATTTTTTTTTCCTCTCAATTTTAAAATTCTCGGTTTCTGATCTATTTTATACAATCCACACATGTAGGTCAATTCAATTCAATAGAAATCAAATTTTAAAAAGTAAATCATAGAGATCAAATATGTCCTGAAATTTTAGAATATAATTGACTGTCATCAAATAATATAGAATAAAAAATTAAAGCTGTAATCGACTACTCAAGACCATATTACTTAAAAGAGAGGCTTAATACCAATTTCTGCCACTAAGCTGTGCCACTAGATATTTGCGAAATATATATATTTTTAAAATGTTACGGCAATATATCATAAATCTACTTAGAACAATGCGAATATTTAATTAAACTGTTTAAGAATAAAAATTTAGTTTCCATTCATATTTGCGACAATGCTAAAATCTTTTCCCTACGCAAGCAATGAATTTAATATTTAGGTCGATGTGTTCAAAAAGAATCAAAGCAATTATATTAATTTTAGAGTATGTAGAATAGTTTAAAAGTATGCTGACTACACTAAGTTTTATTATTCTAAATATGGAAATACAAAAAAGGAACTAATTTCACCATCGTCAATAGTACAAACATAAAAAAGAGTAATTTTTCAAAAGAACAGTCTACACGAGCAAGAACGGACAAACTACAAGAATACAAATACAAACATATGATATGAACCAAGAGCCATGCAGTCTATAAAAAATAATATATAAAAATATCTATTAAAAAAGTTGATATCGAAACGACAGTTCAAACTCACCGTTGACCTGTCGGCCGGGACTGATAGAGTTGAGGTCCAGGTAGAGGTCCTTGGCGTGCTCTGGCGTCGCAGTCAATGAGACTGGCGTCTCGGGGACGTCTACAGGCCTGTTACCGACGAAGGAGCTCTCGAGCCAGCAGAGGCGTCCTGTGCTCCCTCTCGGCGAAGCAGACCTAAAACAATTATTCAACTCAGCTATTGATATTTACAATAATATTTTAAAGTTCAAAAAAACAACACCTATTACATAAAGGAGATTTTAAGAGTACTAAAAATATTTGAAAATGAAAACCATTAATAATAACACAACTCATTACTTCAATAATTCAAACTAATTAATAACTACAAAAAATATTTAGAAAAAAATAAAAGTTTTATTCAGAAACGGAAGAGACACAGAGAACCAAAAATAAATTTCTAATAAAAGACATAGATCTGCTTAGTTGAATTTTTGGATATTTTTTAAGCTCATATGTAAATCTTTCCTGGATATTATCCCTCAACTTATTTTGTAAAAAATAGAATGACAGTAAATATCAAAATATAGTGTCTCGTAATCCGTGAGAGTCAGGCTGTATAAGACTCTCATCCGGACGGTTCTCACATATGCTTCAGTAAACTGGACCCTTACCCAAGCACATGAATTCTCTCTCCTGAGATTCGAAAGAAGAGTACTAAGGAGGATACACGGTCCAGTTATAGTTGAAGGAGAGTGGAAACGCCGTTCTAACAATGAACTGAGGCTGCTATATAGGGAATTGGATGTAGTCCAGTTTATAAAGCTAATGAAGACTTAGGTGGGCCGGACATGTGATTAGAATGGAGCAAGACGAAATCCCAGCCAAAATCCTAAGGGAGCGAATCTTTGGTGTGAGAAGAGCAGGCCGGCCACGGCTTCGGTGGGAGGACTACGTAGCTTTAGATGCCCGGACCATTTGGATATCCGCAGTTGGAAGGTAGCAGCAATTGATAGAAACCACTGGAGGTCGACACTGGAGCAGGCCAAGGGTCGTAAGTAAGTAGTGTCTTGTTTTAAACACTATGTATATGTGGTGGTTAACAAAGAAACATATGCTAACAAGTCTAAGAGAAAAGGCAGTGAGAGGAAGAACCTCCAAAAGTAAAAATGTTATTAATGCATTCATTGAGTAATATGAACAAGACATTGGCCTAATCCAAGTCTGACAAATAACAGTTTATTTAAATTAAATATTTAATAGTTGACCGTTGCATTATAAAGGAAGGAGATGGTCCGATGCTCAACTAGGAGTTTCACTTAAAACTGAGTGAAATGAGTGAAACTCCTAGCTGAAAACACCTCCCTGAAGAAGACATGCAAAGTCGGGTCGAAACGTTGGCTTTTAATAAAATAGTTTTGGCACTATTCAGCCTATTTATGACTGCCACACCGGACCATCTCCTTAGTTTATTTAAAGTTTCTGCCATGGATTTGGTCTACTAAATAATGTATACCAATATATAAGTAATATATGATACCTAATAATATAATATATATTAAAAACAGTAATCGATAATAACAATCTTAGAAATTCATTTTGTCTATATTTTCAAATACACTAGAATAAATTATTAGAAGACCCTTGAATATTATTCTGATTGATTAACGAACTGTTATTAATTTAATTGTAATATTTTTCATTGATTTTATTGTTTAAGATAAAAAAATAAATAAAAACTAGTTAGTTACCTTGAAGACCCCGAGTCATGCCTCGGAGGGTTAGGAGAAAGCCTGTCGTCCTTATTTGCGCCCGAGACGTAATGAACTATAGCGGAAGTAACCTCTTTTATGGAGCTATGGACCTCGCTCAGGTTATGGACCGGCGGTGGGGTAGCCTGCAAATGAAAATTTATATTAAAAGAATGAAGAAACGCACAGACCAAATGCCTATTACAAAAAATAAATATTTTAATAAATTTATCTGTACCTACTGTCAACTCATAATTAACAGGACTTATAACTTGATTTACTACTTAGTCTTAATAGTTATAAGAAGATATTGCCATTTAAAATTAGAAGATATCTTTAAAACCTCATTTTAATTATTACTTGAAACTGCGGTCTTGCAAAGTGATAATTATTGAGTTATTCACCAGAGCTACAAATATAAAAGTATTGATGATTTAACAGTTACAGAAGCACTCTATGCTTAAAATTTGGAACCAACTGAAGAGAATATGAAACTTAATTGATATTAATACTAATAGAAAAAACATCGGCCAGAATGATTATTAACTTGAATTGCCACTCATGTAAATTTAATTTTTTGAAACTATTTTCCAAAGCAGCGAATAATTTTATTTTAAAAATTTACCAACTTTTCAATCATACCATAAGTTTAAAAAAATAATTTCTAAATCAATACTAATTGACTTAATGTTTAATTAAATATAAATCTATGAATTTTTATGAAAATTAAAGTGATTTTTCCAGCGTTTGTTGAAAACTAATTATTTGTAACATTTACTTGGAGTAAAAATAAAATTTTCCGAATTTTAGGAATTATAACTTTTACAACATAAAAGTTAATATTATATAATGATTTTATAAATCCAATGGTTATAAAATTAGCAAAAGTTATTTAAAAATATATGTGGTAATGAAGTTTTAAGTTCATTCCACATCAATTGAAGCATAGGTTGACAACTATATCAAAATCGGCATAATACATGGAGTTAGTTTGTCTCCAGTCCATCAGAGAGTAAGTTCTATTATGTATAATGTATGTTGAATAAAAAGCCTTTGGTTAAGATTGTATAAATCAAATTGTAAATTATTAATAATCAAAATCAATCAATTTTTAAGTTTATTTTTCTATTTCTATTTTAGTTGTTTTTGTTTATCAAATTAACCACTGGAAATTCACATTTGGTGCCCGAACAGGTATGAAAAAAAAAATGTCATAATTCATATTTTGAAAATTCAATGTTATGGATTTCTCCTCGCTCACAGGTGTCAAGGATTATGTGAGCAGAATGATGGAACATAGAATGGCCGTCAGATAAAGTTTCTTTTATTTAATTTTTAACAAATGCAACTATCTTTATTAGCAGTAAATGGACAACATTACATGATATACATTTTTTATTTATTAAGAAACTTTCCGTTCTTTTTTTTTTCTAGTGATTTTCCTTCATCTAAATATCATTCAATGATCTAATTACTTTAATAATAATAATAAAACATTTTATGCAATAAACAATTCTACTGCTGAGTTTAAACAAACAAAATAACAAACATAATAATAAGAAAACAGTTGAAGGATAAGACAAAAATGTAGTTAGTAAACGAAAATGGAGATACGTTTAGACCTAAGCCATGCAGGACTTGTTAATAAAAATACAATACAAATTTACTATCTACTCCTAAGATTTGGCGATCAGTCGATTTTAAATGAAAAACAAAGATTTTCGTTTAAATCTTCTGAAAAGACATAATAAGATTTCAGCAATTTGGATATCAAGATTGCCCTCAGTTCCTAAATTCAGAATAAATTTCTCATTTAAATGAATATTATATTAGTCACTGAATCCTTTAAGAAAAAAAGCAATGTAAAAAGGATAAAAGAGAAACAGAAAAAGAAATATTATATCTTGGCCAAAACGTAAAGATCGAATTAAATCGTCTAAACCTGGGAATCTATCTAGAGATCCCATGTGGCCTAAATGACCTAGCTCCTGCTTCCAAACGTTTTTTCGCAATATTTGTTAATCTAGCACTAGAATTAATTAATATTTAATTATTTAATTTATAGAAATTAACAGAATTAAAACGATATGTATATGAAGATGTGTATTTCATGATAAATAAAAATAGCAACTGAAAAATATAAATTATTGTTGTGACCTCCATTAGCACTGTCTAATCTTACCGTGGTCTTTAATGATAAAAAGGTTCCCGACCTAACTCTCAACTATTCCTATTCCCCCACTCTTACACAGTTCAGCCTTCATTTACTGACCAAGGTATAATTATAATGAGTAAAATATCTTATGCACTTGATTTCCTTAAGGAGTAATAAGGTAATTAGGCAAAATCAAACATGTGGTGGATGAATTATCAAATAAAACACAATTATTTCCAATTTTATTTTATATACTTTCTTAATTAAAATTAGTTTGATTTTTTTCATAGCCAATTAATTTTTGACAAACATTAGCAAGGTACAAAATGCAAAACGACAAATAAATTATGTACACTAAGATGCTATCAAAAATTTTCAACCCAAAACAAATTTTCTGTACCTATCACTCCATACTTACCATTTCTACGACTACGAAGGCTATAACTTTTACGGACAGTTTAAAATACAGTCAATGGGAAGTTTCTCTAAGAGGTCTATCTTTCTCTTCCTTCTTTGGATATTTTTTTTTAGGCGGTTTTGGCAGAGCCAAAATTTTCTCCTAATTTAAATTTGATTGTGAATTACATTCTTAAAAAAAAAAAAAGAAAAGAAAAGAAAAAGAAAATTCTGTTTTAAAGAAAGAAGTTTTACTGACCTGTTTTTGAGGAAGGAGCCCTGCAGCAAGCCTCTCAGCAGGGGTTCGTGGATGAGTGAGACGTTCTTGAGACCTCCAACCGAGATAGGGCTGGCGGTAGTTGAAGGAAGATCTAGCGGAACCGGAGGGTGATGTGGAAGTAGAACCGGGGTTAGAAGAGAGGCGTGTGGTGCTCCATCGAGTGAATGTGTGGGTGCTAGGAGTAGGGCTCGGACTGAGTAGGTTACCTGGAGAAATAAAATAAACAATACATTAATTATATTTTTAAAATAAATCTATAACATATTTTAAAATTGCTTCATAAATTACTGATGAGTTTACAAGGTTACGATGATTCTCAAAAATTTGAGAGAATTTTACTATAGCTCTGGTAGAAATTTATATTTTTTCAACTTTTAAACATCAGTAAATTCTGAAGTTAAGGACTATTTTTGTTTGTAAAGTTATAAAAGCAATAATAATTAATAAATGAAAACTCTATTGTAGCTGTTATAAAATAGATAACAATAGCTTGTCTTGTCGCTTATTTGATTAATAAAACCTAACTATTGCAAAGCGAGTCTCAACCAAAGCAATATGCAGTATGAAATGTATTTATGTGTACTGTTTATAACATGCAATCTTACCTTGTTATTAGAGAGAAGAAAGTAAATGAATTCATTGTATCAGTGATGTTAATATAGAACAAGATTAAATGGTGTCCGATGATTTTTCTTAAGCCATAATTAGAATTCTGAGAATATAATACTAGATATTGGATAACGTATCTCCTGTAACTTTTGTAACAAAATTGCTAATACCTGGCTTATTATTAATGGAAATATTATAAATTAATATATCAACTGAGTTTCCACACAACAAACAAAAGATAAAAGACTTACTCCATTCGAAATCTGTCAATTTATAATTACATCACAAGAATAAGACTAAAGACTAAAACAGTATTGAATAATATTATAAATTACAAAAGAAGTGTCCAGAAATCATGTTAACTTAAATGAAAAATATAGAAAAAAGAAACAATTTTTAATATGAAACATAAAAAATAGTAAATAACTGAAGTCACAATTTAGAGTCTTGTATGTTTTCGCATATTGCCTTGGTTTTGACTTACCTTAGCTGTAATATTAAAACTTGTTACATTAAAAATAGTGAAAATATAGCTATATGTTATAAATTAATAAATTCAATAATTTGATAAATTATTTCTTACACATAAACAAATAAAACAAACTATTAAATATTCATAGATTATAAATAATATTATATAGATATAAAAAAATGTAACTGAAAATGATATCTAACTTATTTACTCAAAACACTTTAACCCAGCAGAGATTAGCTATTTATTTTTTCAATAAAACAGGTGTTCTTTACTTAACATTATTATGCAATTTTAAAATCATTCTACAAGTATTAACTGAATAATCAACATTTTTTAAAATTATATTTAATTTTTAATCTTAAAAGTTTTATATAATAAAAATGATTCAATAATTTTTCATTTTAAATTAAGTAAAACTAACTAAAAATGATTCAATTTACTGTAATAATGTTGAAAAATAAAATTTACATATTACTTCTACTCATATCTTCAGTCATCAAATTTTTAAAAATATTCCTACCAACACCCATGATGATAATAAAACAAAAATAGCATGAACAGTACCTCAAAAGGAACTTTACTCAAAAGGTATCTCTGAAACGGAACTATCATAACAGCAATCCAAATATGGCTTTACGAACATATTTCACACAATTATTACCTCAGCATAAACCTACTCTTATATAGTTAGAAAAGAGTAATAAAAAAAAATGACCCATGACGAACTATAGTAAACTTTTAACTGTGAAAAAAATGCTCACGGCTACAACTCGCTTAGGTTACCGAAGTCCTTATCTTAACAGTTAATAAAGTCATTAGAATTGTTCAAAAATTACCAGTCGGACTTCTTGAACCTAAGCTTGATAAGGATGTAGTCTTGGATACGAGCCCTTGCCAGCCTTGTGTCGTACCGCCACCACCACCTTCTGAATGACGTTTTAGTAAGAATCCCTGCTGCGGTACCTGGCTGTTCTTAAACCATTCTGGAACATTGAGTCTTTGTAAGCTTCTCTGCACCCTCAGCTCGTGCTCTGACATCACACGCTCCCCGACCTTCTGCAGCTCGTTCTCCGGCGGCTGAAACACAAGCATTTACCAATAAAGTTATCGTCCAAAAAAGTGAAATAATAAAATCAATAACATAAATATTTAAAGGTGATTGCATATACTTTGAACAGTGATAATTAAATAAAGTAATGAAGTAAATAATATTTAAACATATCAAAAATTGAAAAAAAAATAAAGCAGTGATATTTACAAAGTGCTTGCAGAGCTCATTTTTATCATGAATGTGTTACTTACATTACATACCAGCATTTTTCATCATCATTCCAGTGCCTAGTGGCATAATATATATTACTTAATATAATAAACAATTCAAAAAAAGAATCGAAAGAATAAAACACTTCACGTTTATTAAACAATTAAGATTTTAAAAGAATACATAATCTTGATACTGACATTTCTCTCTTTATCATATAAAAACGAAAAAGAAAAGAAAGACATGTTTAAATGTTAAGAAAATATTCTTCAGTGAATTCTGAATATCATACATAACCACAAAAACATTATTTACAAAAATTACTATTAATATCTTTAGCAATTAAACATTAAGAAAATAAATTTGTCACTTCATTATTCTGAAGAATGTCATACAAGATTCGCGTTAAAAATTCTATGTAACAGATTATTGTTTTATAATAACATCAAACTATTTCACACTTTACATATTTACAAATAAATAAACAAAAATGTTTAAAGAAAATAGTCAACACTGCGCCAGCTTAATAATAAAATGCAAGTCTACCAACCGTAAGTTGAGATGGTATAAATAAATAAACCTTTACTTTAATTATATGAATTAAGTTTTATTATAATCATTTAAAACAATAAATCAAACTAAAATTTGATAATATATTCAATTATGGGTTTAAAATTTAAAAAAACATAATTAGAAAATAACAAGAAGAAATTACAATGCTAAAGATTTTTTATATTCCAAAGATAAAATGTTTCATTCAATATTTCAGTCTCAATAAGTTTCGAAACGAACTAAAATTAAATAATAAAAATTTAATGAAATTTAACTTTTCTTTAAATAATAAGAAAAAATGTAATAAATTTTCGTAGTTAGAACGAATGCAACTAATGATAAATTATGAGCGTTTAGGAATCTTACAAAAGTGAACATGAAAAGTAATCACTGAAAACAGTTCATCGTTTGATGGAATAATTAATTGAAAAAAAGAACAATCGTTCGTGAACGCTTTATCACTTTACGGAACATTTACCAGAACGAAAAGTGTTAAAACTTCCAAAAAAGTGTTAAAACTTCCAATTTTCTATTTAAACTTGATAAAATTGCGATAATAGTAGGGAAATTTAAATCATTTATTCCTTCTGTAAAGCCATTTAGGCCAGAAGTCGTAATGGATACGCCATTAAAGTAACAAGACCACGGTCAAGCTCCAACAGGTGGTCTCTTATTTCCGTCTGCTGGGATTTTCTAAAGTCTCTCCCTCCCCCATAATATCATACGGTTAAAGAAAGATTCCAGATGTTATTTCTATTGTTATGGAACTAGAATTTGAAAAAAATAAAGTTTTAAAAATGCATTATATCTGTAATTGATCAGTTTTAAAAACTATACGTTTTGTTAAGTACTTTGAATCTGAAAATAACATAAGTCAGGAAATTAAACTCAACTACAGTTATTTGTATATTTACGTAATATGGAACCATTACCATACATTTAGCGCTAAATTTAATAAACTCACATCCTGTCGACTTTCATAATCTGTAATGGGCGTAGTATATCTTCAAAACAGAAAGTATTTAAAGTTATACACAAAGAGTGGAATTAATTATTCGATGTGAAAAACAATATTTAAGTCCATATCAACACATCAGTACGACTAATTATGAAAAAAAATAATGCGATAAAGAAATGGAAATAATAAACAGAAATAAAGATCTTCTAAAGAAACACAATGATCTAAAATAACATCATTAAAATCTAAGTTAACGATTTTAAAAGAATTGTACAGTATTCATGAAGTAGATAAGAAAAAATTGTATTGGTTTTATATATTTTTTATGAATAATATTAAATTAAATAATGAGCAACAAGTGATAAAGTACTGCAAAGAATCGAAACATTGAATTGTGCGACTTGCTGAAACTGGACAAGAATTCTCTAATTGTAAGTATAATTTAAGAGCTTTAATTTAACCTACAAGATGACGAAAACTTTTAAGATCATGAAGGCTGTTTCTTTTACCAATTAGGTGTATCAGTGAAGAATATAAAATACTTTAAAAATAACGTTAGACCAAAATATATTCCTTTCTATCTACGGATGAAAAGTTTGAAACCGAATGGATTTTAAATATTTTGTTTTTTTTCTGTAAGTTCGCGGTAGACTGTCCAACGAAAGACATTAATATATAGCTGAGGAGGGATATATACATAAAGGATTTTCCGAAATTGGAATGAACTGACCTGCGATGTCGGGAAGGCAGTGGCAGCGCTGGAAGATAAATACTAGCCTAGGGCAGGGATCGGTTAAATGAAAAATTGCTTCTGATCGCTCACCCCCTCCAACGGCGGAAACATGGCCACCAGCTGATCATTTAATCAAATGGATATCGTTGCCAGACAATTCCGTAGAAGTAGAAAATCCTAGAATATAAGTTCTGTGGATCGGATACATTCACTAGTCTTGTTGGAAAGTTGTTGGTTGTACTGAATACGAGGAAGTAGTAAGACACCTCTAAATTAGTAGATAAGATATTCATTTACTTTTAAGTCTAAGTAAGAAAAAAATCAATAAAGGCTAGAAGTGACAAAGTGATAATAATTCCTCAATAAAAAGGAAATACTGATGAGTAAAGGCTTTTCGACATATCTTGTTCTTGGTCTTGCAAAAATCCGGCGCTCTTGGCTCAAGACCGATTTCGGGCAACAGTATTAATGGTAGACAAGAAGCTTTCCCTAGGTTATGTAATTATAAAAACAATAATTTGAAGTGCTTAGCGTTGATACTTCCTTTGTTTAAGAAGAAACAATTTTGAAAGAGATAATATAAATCATAAGATTGTTAAGCCCAAGTTTCGATTTTAGTAAAACACTATACGAGGTTTCATCATCGCTCATCCTGATAACCTAGATGAAAGGATAACTAATGAAGAAGAGCTTATAAATAATAGACAAAGTTAGCTTTTGTGTTGGCCAACTAACATCATACAGCGCTTATTAATATCGACCGGGGGATTAATTAGATAAGTTGAGCATTAATTGAGTAAGTTTCATTTCTAGGTCAATTAGCAGGGCAGTGCGGAGGTCGGGGCAGATGGAGTGGGGCAGGTCAGGCGACAGCTTCGATACATCGACCTATTGGAATCGATAGTAACGGTAGTCGATGGTATTTGTGCCTGAGGGAGGAAATTTGAAGGAAATTAATCATTCGACTTGAGGAACAAGGTCGATTACAGTCTATGAGGCGACATTCAAATTTAATTGAGGCTAAAAAAAGTTGATCTCAACAATTTACCGATAATTTGAAACATATTGGTTGCTTACGATTTGGATCAGTATCAAGTGATATAATTAAATATAACATGTAATATTAAATAAAACTAATAACAAGAACGATTCTAGTGAATCCACGATTGGAGAAAGACTATGGGGCTGAAGGCCTACAAAATAAAAATGAAAAAGTTTGAAGTATTTTTCTTCTTTAGGCGCGTTTTGCACTTTTATGCGGAGAGTGAATTGGATTGAGCCGTCAGATTCCCAATGTGTAACTAAATATCGGACCTCCATACTCCATACTGAGGGAATTGTTCAGCATTTCATCCTCTCTGTAATGGGCTATTATTCAAAATTGTATCTTAAATGGACGTCGTTAGAGAGGCGAAAATGGAAAAAATAGTGAAGAAAGCCAAATGATAACGAGTTTTATGGAAGATATGGATAAAAATATCTCAGAAACTAAAAATCGGACCTGCATATTTTAAGCGAGTTATATGTTCAGTATTTCGTCCTCTTTGTAATGAGCTATTTTAGTAGCTGATTTAGCCCAAGCAAGATATATATCCTTTCAAGACAAATTCCAGTCCCATCCGAATCCACTTTTTTCCAGCCTTGCTTCTTCCTCAATTCCTGATAAAGCTCTGATATGCGTCTAAAAAGAAGATGGCCTCGTGATCATCTTACTTAGAACTATTTAGGGAGTGCTATCATTGTATAGTGTCTCCACAAGTCTGTTCATGTCATTAGTCTTGATTTGCTCATGTTTACTTGTTGTTATTTATTTAGTACAATTGTAAATTTCATATTATCAATCTCGTCTTGTTGATGTTTCCACTCCTATCGAGTGGTCTAAAGTACACACCTAAGTTTTTTTTTAACGCCGCCAAATAAATTCCATACATACACAATTTCAAACGCTTGGCTGCTATCGAATTTCCATCTACAGCGTGATCGATTTGATCTTACGTTTGCTTAA
The DNA here is from genome assembly GCA_928085145.1 of Nezara viridula. Classification (NCBI taxonomy): domain Eukaryota; kingdom Metazoa; phylum Arthropoda; class Insecta; order Hemiptera; family Pentatomidae; genus Nezara; species Nezara viridula. The sequence goes on from OV725081.1 coordinate 14,988,296, forward strand.
TACGTTGGAATGGGCTGTTTAAGGGTTAGGAAACATCGACCACAAAATCAAACTCGCTGATGTAGAGACACTCATCGGCTACGATCAGACAATAATTCAGTTATCTCAGCTAATTCGATCCAAAGGGTAGTTAGCGGCCTTCAGGCCAAGTTAGGAGTGCTTTGGCGAAGTAGGCTGTTGATGAAGTATGACAAGTTTAAACGCCATAGTTCTAAAATGTTCAACTAAACTCTTCATTACTGTCAATAGTAATTGTTCAAGTAAATTATGTAAATTTATTTGTAGACAAAATATTTTTTAATACTCATTGGAAATATATTATTTTATTATTTACATTTTGGACTATGATATAGGAAAATGAATTTATTATATTCTTATTTATTTATACATCAATTAAATATGTAATGTTCGTGAACTGAATTTATTAAGGCCTTATAAAAGTGTCTGTAACCAAACATTTTTACCTACATTTTATTTATAACACAACCCAATCAAAATCGAGAAAAGAAAGAGTTAAAAAAACATTCTCAAAATTTTTTTAAAAAATTCCCTCAGGTGGTATTAATATGGGCATAGGATAGGTAAAGATTACCTGAAAGGAGATTGTCAATGGAGGTTTACTTTTGAAAAATTGGCGGAAAAAGGAGAGGTAGTCTCATAAATACGTGGAATGAGAAAATAGATGATTATATGATGGAACATAGTTTGCGAGAGGAATGGAATAGAAAAATATGGAAGGAGAATATAGAAAAATTAAGATGTCAAGGAAATTCGATGTCTTATGGAAAAATATGAATAAAAAAAATTATTAATGATGAAATTTTTAAAATATTTTTTCTGGATGGAAAAATATGGAAACCCCCTTGGAATAGGGGTTTTCTCCCAAATCATGGCTTGTTAGTATTACAAATGACACAGCCCGCCATAATTTACTTTGATTGTTTAATACAAAGTAATCCAAGTAAATCATATAACAATAATAATAATATTACTGAAATAATATAATAAAAGTTGCGCTTTTATCGAAGATTTCTCTTCTGGATCAAAAAGGCTGAAATAAATAGTTCTAAAATACATAGAATTGATATTCAAAGTAATTATGTAAGCAATAATCATTTTATTTAAAAAACAAACAATAAAAAAATTAAGAGCGTTAATGATACGAGCAAGTTCCTAAACTTAACCCATATCAATACCATTGAATATCTAAAACTCATAGATAGAAACTATCGATGGTATTGGACGCGTTTCTTTTTTTATCAGTTGGATCATTGATACCAAAACGGTTCCATCGACTATTTAGATCGACTGATCCAAATATGGTTATATTCAGTTTAGTTTTTCTATTTTTATTTCTGTTTTGAAGTTCAACTATTCAGTTATTTCCATATTTTTATTTTTATATGTGGATCTATTCAGTCTCATTTTAATATGTAATCCCTGAATTTAACTACACTTGCGCTACTATTTCGATCTTTTATAACCTCAAGTTTAGAACAGCTGCTACTAGCAACATACTGCGCGTAAATTTTATGTCGAGGCTATAAAATTATTTGTTAGCCAACGATTTCAAACAGTGGGGATTGTGCCAGGACTAACTGCCAGTCTATAAAACCTGCTCCATTGAGTTGATACTGACACTATTGAAAGTGAAGTATTAATAGTGTGTAATAAAAGAAAAAGAAAAATTCCGAAACTAATTTTCTGTCATAACAATATAGGGACATATAAACCAAAGCCAGTTTTATTTGTTGTTTTTTTCAGCATAGAAGAATATTAATTTATCAATGATTAAAATAATATTTTCAGGACTTTCAGTCAAGATATTTTTGTTAGCCGACGTTTCGAACCAAACATGTGGTTAATCCTTAAGGCTTTGGAAGTATAGACTAGAATTGCTTCAGCCATAAAGTTGATCAGTCGACTATTTATCTATTCCTAAAATTTATTTATATATTTAATACGTAAATAATATAACATTTTAGTTACGTTATAGCAAAACTATTCGATAGAGTGGAGGAGGGGGAGTGACCCTTTGCCCGAGAGAACAATGGCTGACCCCTAAAGGGATATTAGCCAGCTGGAATCGATAGTACTTATCTATCGAGATATGTATTTCTATCGAAAAATATATATGCCACTTATCATTAACAAGCAATCGCATCGTTAATTGCTAAATCAATAAATCGAATAGTATCAACGAATTCTGAAAAAAAAATATGAATACTAAAAAAATTAATCAGGATTTATATCGCAGAAGTATATCAGCATTAGGAGCGAAATAAAAAAAAATTGTGATTTCGATCGAATGACGATAGTATAATTACTGAAAAAGAAAACAAGTAATGTTTCTTACGATATTCTAGTTTTTCAAGATTTATATCGGCATATTGAAATTTTTGAGAAGGGGTAAAAATGCATTCTGTTATATCCAGGGGGTAGAGACGAAGGAAGCAACAAAATATATAATTCATACAAAGATGTAACAGAAAGCTAGGTTTCTCATTTATATATATACATACATATATATATATATATATATATATATATATATATATATATATATATATATATATATATATATATATATATATATATAAATTATGTAATGTAAATATATGCCAGATACCCTCCCTAACCTAATTAAGATCCTAATACCAATGTTACAGAGGTTGAGTGTGCCCCATTTGGGTATTCCGACCAAAATAGAAAAAAAAAATTCACCAATAACCATAGCTGAATCCAGAACACACAATAGGGAGTGTAAAATCAACGTAGATACTAATTTAAAAATACAGAACTCAAAGAAAATTCCTCGTACTTTTTTTGAGTAAGTTTACGGCGGAGTAAGTTATGGCAAAGTTTCATGAGTACCCCTTTCAGAATGTTGTGGGTTCGATTCCATAATTAACTAATATTCTGCATTAGTAATACTTATTTTTCAGAGTTCCCGAAAAACGAATCTAGACACTCCTAGTTTGTTTAATAAGCGACTACAATTTCTAAACTTTCTACTCCAGAGCGGAGGGCATTAAGTAACCAGAGATACCCCAATTTTCCAAATTTTCTTTTTAAAATAAGTTATCTTATAAACCCATCATTGCCATATTAGAAAATGTTATAACAACAACTGAGATCAATGAATCGATAGTATATAACAGAGGTTATAGTCTATTAAACAATCGATTTTGATGGTACAAGGTAGAAAAGGAAAATAATCCAAGCAGTTCTTCAGAGACGATTCGGAAAATTGACTCAGTTAATTCAAAGATTCAACGCCGATACCACGTTATTCACTGTCTAAATACCTACATCTAACTGAATCCGCAAGAGAAGCTAGATCATTCAACCTACGTTTTAATCTATATTTGGTACATTTACAGACCAACTTAAGGCTAATTATTATTAAAATTATCCCTTTGTAACGATTTTCATTGAAATTAGTACAAAATGTAACTTATGATTTTATTTTATTGAAAAAATGTAGGAACTAAATTAAAACATTGAAAGAATAGAAGGCAAAAATCTTTATGATTGAAGGTCAAGGTTTCGACCTTGATAACAGGTTACAGGAAGCGGTTACATGAATACTCACCGGTAACAGGTTACTCGCACTCCCTACCTGTGGCTCCAGAAGTAACAGTAGCAATTGAGACAGTGACGGGGCTATAACAGTTGACTGGTAAACATTAATTGGCAAGCTGTTCCTACTGGCATTGCCACCTGATCGCTTTATATCGGACCTTGGCCTCTGCGATCTGTCTATTTGTGGAGTATTGTATCAGCTGTGACATATGCTATCTCCAATCATCATAACCCCTGTTTACATGAGAACTTTTTTTATCAAAGAGTTATAAGCGTTTCTAGTGTTTTTATAAAAATACTAGTATACCCAAGCAAGAACCTACAGTCGATAGCTATTCTTCTGCCTAATGCATTTGATGTATAAATGATACAAGCGAAACATATTTATTCTTATATAAAATATAGTACTATCAAGTCTTGAATCTTAAGATAACTTGATCATAAAATCGTGAAAATAATGAGTCCTAGAAAAATATTCGGCCGTTTAGCGTTACCTCCACACTCAACATGTCAAAATAACGAGGCTATATAGGCCCAACGGTCCAATTTACAATAAGTTATTGTTTTATAGAAGCTTCTCTGCAATTAAATTGGCAGAAAGAAGTACTTTTTCGTTGAGTTTCATAAAAGTATTTCTTTTTGAGGGAACGTTCAAGTGGAATTAATGAGATCCTGTACGGTCAGTCGGAATGACATTCAAAGGCACTATTGACGTTCTGATTAATCGTGTGAAATTAAGAATGATGTGCTGATGGACGCGACTGACGGATTGTCGGAAATTAGAGCTTCAATCACGAGAAATTGAGGGAGACTGAGGTAAAAATGTTGTGGAGACTAACTAACCGTAATAGATAGGTTATTTTACCTCGGCATCATAATCTTTGATAATTCCTAAAAAAATAATCATTAACTGTTATTTATATTCATAATGATGTAGAGATATAATATTTGTTATATATAATATAATATAAGGTTGCCCGTGATATAATATGAGAAGTAGTTGATCGGAGGGTGCGGTCAAATAAATACTAAATTATAGAAATAATATTACTTAATTTTTTCCGACGTTTCGACCCACTTTGCAGGTCTTCATCAGGGCTACAAACGATACAAAATATAAAAGGTACATGGTGAAAATAAAATAAATGAATATAAGTAGATTTAAAATAAGAAGAAGTTATCTGATAAAGAAATATTTATATTCGTCAGTTCGTTTTACTGTTTTCTCAAAAAAAATATATTTTCGTAATATTTTTCCTTGACTTTTATAACTTTTGCCAAACAATTTTCAGGTACCAGGAACTGATTATTACATCTCCACTGTTATCTTGATGCCCAATGCTCTAAAGGATAAATACCGAATAAGCTTTTTTAATGAAACACATTATTATTAATGGACAATGCACCAGATCCACATGCCTGTTATATCAACGTCAACTGAACTAAAATAGTGTCAGTTTGATTGATACATGTAGCATTCATCATGATTGAAAAAATCCTTGTCAGTCTTGTGACTGTTATTCATGACTGATCGTGTAGGGTCCGCTTAAGAGGAACGACTATGCATACCATCCCTCTCTCTAGTTTCAGGTTCACGTACTATCATGTTATAAAATTTATTATCTGCCCTTCTAGGTCTAGTTTAATAAGACTTTTCTGGAGAACTCTCAGCATCTACAAGGTGGATACCTGATCCTTCATCTCTGGCTTACAGCTGACCGCATCCCCTCTCCTTTAATGGCTTTTAAGTTGATATAAAATACCCATCATTGTTTGTACATGAACGTAAAATATTTAACTTTTTAAAATTTTATTTATTTACTTAATTATTTAAATATGATATCCCTGTTGTAATTATTTACGATTTGCCCCTGGGAGTGGGTGGGGAAGAAAAGTGAAATATTAAACTGTAGATTGATAAAAGAAAAAAAAGTTTAATCTATCTCCGGAAAATAAGAATTCGGCTCGGTAGATTTAAAAAAAAAAGAAAGGAAATCTAAATCTACTGTCCGAATCCTCTAAATCCCTCGAGATCCCCCAAAGCCAGCTCACTAATACCCCCCTCCCCTCCCCCCAGGCCAAACCACAAGATTTGCCCACAGGGGATACACCAGATGGGATTTCCTATAGGCAAAGTTTTATTGTTTAGCAAGTGATCTGAGGACTTAGCAGCTTAAGTTAACCTATGGTACCCTTTAAAGAAATCATAGAAAGGATTATGGAGTACTGGGAACCTATATTAAAGCATATAAATTATGGTGTGACATAATTTTACCTTACTCAATACAAAATATATATATATATATATATATATATATATATATATATATATATATATATATATATATATTTATTGAATATTTAATAGGTGACCGTTGCATTATAAAGGAAGGAGATGGTCCGGGGTTGCGGTAATAAATAGGCAAAATAGTGATAAAACTATTTAGCCTATTTATGACCGCAACCCCGGACCATCTCCTTCCTATATATATTTATACTTTTTTTTTTAGTTACAGTAAATATAAGACTAATTTGAATAAATTACTTTTTGCTGTAAATACACCGTTTGAAGTAAGTTACTAAACTCAGCTCTGAGCACATCGTTCATAAATTCATTGATGGAAACTTTCAGTGGAATTCAGCATGTTACTTTAGTAATCGATTGAATTATCGATAGCTCGACAGTTCCATCGCCATTTGGGGTCGTTAGATCTGCCGGATGAAACATAATTTTTTTAGTATTGAAGAATAACAAAATAAATATAATTACAGTATTTATATTTAGTCTATTTTCAATTTATATTTATTTCTGTTTAGAAAATAAAAAATTCGTGGATTAGATATTTCTTTATCTTATTTATTTATTTTTCGTGCATTTTGTAACCTTCCAGGAGTATTTACCTGGAATCCAGTAGATGGCGTTCCTGAACTCAGGATATATCGCTATTAAATATAATAGTCCATGGTACAGACTATTTTTTATCAAATTATTAACATCCGCCTGAAATTTCATGAATAGCTTCATCTCATCATAACCTACAACTATTTTATTTACGAAAATTCTCGGAATTGGGGGGTTTTCAAATCTCGAGATCGGCAAACTTTGTCTATTTAATTAGGTAATAAAAACTCGTAAATACTACAATCGTAAGATAATTTCGGCACAAAATCGAGAAAAAGTTAACCTTAAAAAATATTGAATCGGTTGGTACACCCCAAAAATGACAAAATAACGAGGTTATAAAGGCGAAACATCGGAATATTTTTGTAGGGCACCGGTTTTTCTAGATTTTGTGATCATATTATCTTAAGATTCTATTAATGAAATAGATAAAGTTTGCTGATCTCCAGATTGAAAACTAGCCAATTACAAGAGTTTTCTTAAATAAAATAGTTGTAGGTATTCATAAAGTTTCAGGCGGATATTAGTAGTTTGATAAAATGGGATCTGTACCACATGACTAAAATAAAAAAAAAAAACACATTTTCAATAACCATGCATGATAAACAATTTGCCATTTGATTAAATGCATTCTAGTTTAAAGATACATTTAATCAAATGACAAATTGTTTATCAGGAACGGTGCTGAGAATGAAATGGTTGTTGAGAAAGTTTTTTAAACTATATATAACAGATGACAACTATCAGAATAAATTGTCGTCGAAGATGGGTCAGAAACCCGAAACGTCGCACTAAAGGATATTTTTTTTTGGGATAGATTATTTTGTTTTCCATATATATATATATATATATATATATATATATATATATATATATATATATATATATATATATATATATGTACTAATGTTATGTACTATCCAAACGTCCATTGTAATCTAACAATATAAGAAATTGATCAATCCCATGTTCGGAACCCGTGATCCTATTCAAATGTATTACGCATCATTCCAACATTTCCCGTTCTTCAAGTAGATTCCATTAATTGACATAAATAACTCTATTTTCGATGGCTGACACATATTCCTCCATTGATAAGATACGGCGACCCAAAGTCGAGCTGAATTGTAGAATAAGGGGCAAGTTTGTGACGAGAACTCTAGTGGGAAATGACCTCACTACTTTCCCATAACTAAAAATACCAAACAGATAAAATATCATTACTCATTTCGTCGGCACAGAGAAATACACTTTGATGTATAATTAGAAAATTAACTAAGTAATTTCGTTGTACTGTTACATGAGTTAATAACAAGTATTTCATAATTATTTTAAAAAAAATATTTCTTAATAATGATTACATTTTCTATTCTAAACCATTTCATACAAATAGCTTATTATTTTTCTTTCTTTTTACTCTTAATGCTCCTTAATTTCGATACATACGTACACGATAAGACGCGACTTAATCGATTGCTCTTAATATATTAATATCTTATTTTTCTTCTTTAGCCGAGAAATCCTAGTGTAGCCCAAATGCTAAACCAAGACGAGTCAAGCAAAAGTATATTGGTTATACCAAATCTTTACATACAGGACCTAAACATGTCAAGGGGTTAGTAACTAATTTCCCTTAATTTTTATTTTAAAAGTTCGATGTTTTTACCAGTCTTGGTCTTGCAACAGTTAGGTGGTCTTGTTCTTGCAAATTGCAATATCAAGATTGATTTTGGACAACACTAGGAAATCCCTGGTTACTATTTATGAGTATAGCGAAAAAACTTCCTTCATATAATCAGTAAATTTGTCACACATCCTTAGAACTTAACGTTTCTGGAATGTTTTCGCATCAGCAGAACTGTATGTACTTTTTTGTTAAAATTCTTTCCTGTTTTGTTGGTGTACTCCTTTATCAGTAGCATATTTTAAGAGTTTTTTTTTTTTTTTCATAATCATGTATATTTATATTGTTCTCTTATTCTTGACCTCAAAATTGTTATTAGTTATAAGCGTTAATTTGATCCGTTTGTTCGAATTACTTTCATAAGGTATAAATGAAGTATTAAACTTAAATTAGTCGGAATGATTTTAATTATACTAAGGGTGATTCTGAACGGTAAATAAGTTAAGACTAATTTTATATGGTCATGGTTTTAATTGAACAAGAAGAAACTGCTCAAAAATTGTTCAAGATAAGTAAATTACATGTACACCATCATAAAGTATAAAATTTTTATTTTGAAGGATTAAATTTAGGAAGGCCAATGATAAAAGGGACTTTCAGAAGGACTAATACGGGCGCAGTGACAATGCCCATATACGAGCTGTATATCTCTCTACAGCGGCCGTATTAGACCTCTTAAAACTCCATTTTATCATCGACCTTAGTAAATTTAATCACTGTTTTCTCATAAACATTTTGTCTACTTTACGATGGTGTACTTAAAAATATTATAGTCTTGAGCAATTTCTTCTTATTCAATAAAAAAACCGTGACCTTCTTACGGATGACACACAATCTTTCGTTGGTTTTCGTTCGGAAACGGCCCTATAAAGGAATATTGAAAGAATATATATGTAAAGCTTGGCCCAGTTTATTCTAAACCATCATATACACTAATTCATCCTCTGAAGGCGATTATGTGTTATGAATACAGCAACAAGACATGTCAGATGATTACATTATTTCATATGTTATATATGTACTCGCACAGCTATAGCTACAAAAAAAATGACAATCCAAATAAAAGTATGAAATCGATAAACTGGTGAAGCCTGAAAAAAGGCTGTCTCTAAGGTTTTAAGACATTCATCTGGTGTCCCCAGGCTTCATTCTGAATTACACCACGAAGAGTAAGTCATTTTTATAAGATTTTTTTTTTTTTTTGACATAGACGGTTCCCAAATTTATATTAAGTGCACTTTTCTCTATATAATTTATTTTATAGGAGTAAGCGACTTTCAATTGTAGTATTGAAACTGAATATTTATAATGAATGTCATTTCAATTAGCCAAGTCCTTGGGATACAGAAAATAATTAGTAATTTATTAGCTTTGTGTAGCAGTATGCTGAGTAAATTTAGTTGCTACATTTAATAAATAAATAATAATAAGGCTTAGCGAACCCGAAGGTTCGATGCCGACACCACCAATCGCTTGTTACACACCTTCCTCCACCGTTCGCCGTCCAAACCCAGTTCCTTCAGATCAAGCTACATTTAATATACCAATCCATTAAAATTCATTAAAATCCTCAATGCTCCTTACTTTGTTTCAAATAAAATCATCCATAACGACCTTAATGTTTCTTATGTTTCAGATTTGGCCCAATCCCTACCCTCTTGTTTCTAACCTTGCTTCCTATGCAATTCCTGATAACCATCCGAGGCGTTCGAAAATAAGATGGTCCCGTGATGTCTTAATGTAGACATATTATTAGATTGCTACCAGTGGGTAGTTTCTCAACATGTGTTTCATGTCATTATATCCATTGTACGAATTTACTAGATCTATATTTTTTTTTATACAGGTGTAAATATCATAATAAATAATAAAAAGAAAAAGAAATATAATGACCCTAGAAAAAAAAAATGTATATTTTGGGTGCTTCAACCCGAAACATCTCCTCCACCGCAGATACGCCAGTAAGGAAGAGTATATAAATAAATAAATAAATATATATATATATATATATATATATATATATATTTTTTTTTTTTTTTTTTTCTGTTCTTCCCTACCTCACCTTTTAGGCATACGGGATTTTCCCGTGCCGGAGTGGGGGGGGGGGAGCGAACTCGTACTTTTTAAATCTTCTCAAATCTGTAATCCGGTTGCCAGGCAACTCGCGGTGCTGCGCACACGCTTTAGCCTATTCGGCCACCCCACCACTAATATATATATTATGATATAGTATATATATATACGACGGATTTTAAGGATTGGATATGAGAGGAATTCGATTGTTTAGTGGAGCCCCATAGCTCAACTCCGTAAGTCCAAGTAGGCCTTATTATAGTCATGTATATGAGTCTTTTGTAATTAATTGGAAGGTTAGATCGTTTGTCTAGTAAGAGTTGAAGTAATCGGAAACGGGTCCTTATATTAAATTTCTCTTTTTATAGCAAATACAGCACCTAAATATAAGCACGTTTCAAGAAAAAAAGTTTATCTTTAAAAGCGTCATTGTCCGTGTAGTTACCGTTTTCTTTATTTAAATTTTTTTTTTAAACAAGATTTCAAGGACTACAAAAACATCATTTCATATAGTTTATTTATTTTTATTCAAGATTAATTACCGTCAAAATAAATAAATATAATTAAAAAAAAAAATTATATCTTGGATGTTTTACTTCTCATCGAATGTCATTCGATTGTCAATCGTTTGTATATCGATAATGTTTTAAAACCAGGTGTTTGACAATTTTAACTGAAGTACTATTGTTGAGAAATAAAAGAGTTTTTTTTAATTGAAGTACATTTAGTTTGTAACTGCTCATAAAATAGGGAAGTAATGGGACGAATAAATTAGATTCCATAGATAGTATAAACTAAATTCGTATCAAACATAGAATCTTTTGAAACAACCCTGATATCTAGAAAAAAAACTTGGATTATGGACCTATAAATTTCTAATGGATAACTGCCAGTTCGCAAACCCGACAAAATTGTAGGCGGGAGAGATATTGACCGTTGCACTAAGTCAATAATTAATTGTATTTATCGTCCATGGTGGGATGGAACTGAGTCCTCCATTTATTATACATAATGCTCTTCTTTATTTATCTCTTTTTTTTTTCTATTCTGACAAAAAAAATTTCCATATAATACGAATCGATCAGGAGTTACACAACAGAGTCTTTTATATCGATATAAAGCTTGTTTCACATTATAGAATGTTATTTGTAAATAATAAATAAATAACTGTAGTTCTCTATGAAACAGAAGTACGTTCTTTTATTTATTTATTTTTTATTCTTGTTTCCTATGGTGATTAAAATCTACTTTTTTTTTTGTTGTTCTTCCCTACCTCGCCTTTTAGGCTATACGGGATTTTCCCGGGTCAGAGGGCAAGGGCGGGGAATTTAAAATCCCCTCCGGCACCGGGACGCGAACTCGTACTTTTTAATCGTCTCAAATCTTTGTTCTCCGGTTGTCAGGCAACTCGCGGTGCTGTGCACTCGCTTTAGCCCATTCGGCCACCCCGCCCCCATTAAAATCTACTTATAAAACTTTCCTAAGGGTTTTTTTTAGAAAAGAAGGGTTATTTTAAAAATAATTTTGAACAAAATAACTTTAAAAATGACTTACGAACAAAGCTTGTTAGGACAAAAAAGAAGTTAGCTTAAGGTGGGTTTATACGAAGGATAATTTTACTAATAAAAGAAATTATTGAATATTGTAATTTTCTTTCGGTGTATTCTTAGGAATAAATTTAATAAATTTTATTTTATATATATATATATATATATATATCTTTGTCCTATAACTTCTTTTTTGTCCTAACAAGCTTTGTTCATAAGTCATTTTTAAAGTTATTTTGTTCAAAATTATTTTTAAAATAACCCTTCTTTTCCAAAAAAAACCCTGAGGAAAGTTTTATAAGTAGATTGTAATGACCATAGAAAACAAGAATAAAAAATAAATAAATAAAAGAACGTACTTCTGTTTCATAGAGAACTACAGTTATTTATTTATTATTTACAATTAACATTCTATATCGTGAAACAAGCTTTATATCGATATAAAAGACCCTGTTGTGTAACTCCTGATCGATTCGTATTTATCGACAGTTTTATATATATATATATATATATATATATATATATATATATATATATATTAATCACAAATTTTGTAGTTATAAAATTTAAAATAATAAAGCATCTATACATAAAAAAAAAAAATAGAAGAAAATGAAATTATTAACAAATCTCTAATATTTTATTTAATTTATCAAAATTACTTAAATATATTAATAACAACATGACTTGTTTTATTTACGTTGAAAACGTCAACAGAAATGTTGATAACGTTTAGGTAACAACAAAGTTACTGGTACATTTTGATGCATACCCAACTTGATGGAAGTTTAGGTGTATTCGTGAAAATATTAAGGTTAGAATTGATTGAGCAATGCTTCATACCTTTAATCAGAGACGACTAAATATTATTATAGTAAGTATTAAGGTTAAATTAAGGCTGAGTGAACCCAGATGACAAAGTCTAATACATAGCGAAAAAACCTATCTGGGAAGTGAAGAATCAATTCCTAATTTAGGGCAATAAAATTTACTTCTCTTCTTCTTCTATACATTATGGTGTAATTTAAAGATCAAATAGCCGATTTCAAAATTTCAAGTACATGAAAATAATTTGAAACTATAGATACCAAAGTAAGAAGAAAAATAAATATTTTCACCATAACATTTTAAGTTAAAACGATTTGTTTTAAGGGTAAGCGCACCAGTATGGACATATTAACTAAGGAAATTTTTGTCTTTTTTGGCTTATATCACCGTAATTATTATAGTTATAAACTTCTCTGTTGGCCATATAGAATCTCTAGGGTCTCCTTTTTTTTAATTTGCACTTTAAAATTGAAAACAAATATTGAGTTATGCAGGTATAATATCCATTTTAAATAAACATATTTTTGCACTAGTGATGGATACCCCGGAATTCTATGGTTCTAGTAATGGACAGGGGGTCGGGTCGGTACCAGTAATGGACATACCTCAGAAAAATTATAAATTTTCATTTAACTATAAAGATAAAGTTAAAGATAATATAACATAAATGTGCGACTTACTCATAGCAAAACTGTTTGTAGGTATGAAACACATAGATATCAAGAGTATTATAGAAACAAAAATGATAGGCATTTTAAAATTTTATTTTGGTTACTTCGTTGTCAATAGAGGGCATTTTTCTTCAATCCAGAAAAAAATGGAACCGTAAATTATCAAGGAAACTTATTATTTACATTTGAAGTCCATGCTGTCCATAATTGGGTCCCTGTCCATAACTAGTGCGTTCAGCCAACTTCTTTTTTATTATAGTTTTTAAATATATTGCACTAACGGTAATATTTACTTCTAATATGAGAAAATCTTATTGTGATTAATTATATTATTTATGATAAATATTATTTTAGACAGTGCTCACCATTTTCCCAGAGGTAAAGTATCCCGGAAAGATAGACACAACCGAACGAAGCCAGAACGCGGCACAGACTGAGTGAGTTCGATAACAGCTGAGTCAGTGGAATGTTTGCCTTACACTGGTATTCCTTTTTTTTCATATATTTACTTTAAGATAAACTTATATATATATATATATATATATATATATATATATATATATATATATATATATATATATATATGTATATATATATATGTATGTATATATATATATATATACAAGATGGAATAGTTTTTATTATTATATATTCATTAGATTGATAACTATCACTTGTGCAATGCTTGATAAATTCAAGAGTTTTTTTTATTAAAACACTACTGACTATTCATCTTTCAGTAAATATAGAGATTCGAGATAAAAAGTGCCCCCTAAAGCGTAAAGTTATCTTCATTTATTTATTTATATAATCAATGAGGAAGAGTTACATTAAATTTTAGATTATTATAACTGAATTCACCTCTTTATTTATTTATAATCTCCTAGTCAGACGTTTCGAGTTTCTGACCCATCTTCGAAGACCAATTTATTCTGTTAATGGAACTTTAGAGTTATTTTATTATGTTATTAAGAATAATTCGATTTATATAATTATAATAATTGCTGATACACAATTTAAATAATATTTTAATATAGCTGGTAAGGAGCTCTCTCTTTCAAACTCCACTGGCTTTAGCACCAGTGACGCGGTTGAGAGAGTAGCGCAGGGATCTCTAGGAGTCCAGCTTTCCCTTCTATAGTTGGAGGGAGAAGCCTAGCTTGGGGTTCCCAGCCTGATTGTATATATTGTATACAGGTATGAGTGTGTTTTTATGTTTTTAATTTACTTATCTTTAGGTTATTTTATTTTTTTAATTATACATAGTTTTCGATTATTATTTTACTTTTGTTAATTTTATATTATCTGTATACTGTATATATATATATATATATATATATATATATATATATATATATATATATATATATATATATATATATATATGGTGTGAATATGTTCATATATCACTTTAAATATTGCCCAAGTGACAGATTGTTTTATTTCTAAATAAATAAATTAAAAACAAAAAAAAAAAATATATATATATATATATATATATATATATATATATATATATATATATATATATATATAGCTGGTAATTGTAATCTATTATATGTAATAAAAAAAACTTTCTTATTTTCTTGATATGAGGAGTTGAAACTATAAATCACACTTGGATAAGATTTATTTTTATTATCTTAAAAAAAAATCTGGTGCGGTACGCGCATCACAAAACTTTCACTAACTACCTTCTACTTAGCAGAAATAAGTACTTTCAGACAAAGGGGAAGTGAAAGTAAAAATTATATACATTGATTCATATTTCATTCTGGATATTTTTATTTGTTTAGGTACCCTGATATATATGCAAATTTTAATATTTATATCGCTGCAATCTATTCAATTAAATATTAAATAATACCAATGAAAACATTAAGGAAAACTGCATATGTATATGTACATAATATTTTTTTTATATTGAACTGTTATTTATATCAGAGATCAATGTGGAATGGTTAACTGTTTCAAATAAACAAAATTAAAGGTACTTTAGAAGAAGCTAATATTGAAAATTAGCCATTTAAGCCCGGTTAGAGAACATCAATGTGAATAAAACCTACATACTATTAAAAACTGTTTAATTTTACACTGATATGCCGAGTAGTTATACGATCGCAATACTGTCCCTGTCCCTTACTATATATTTCACATATAGGTAAGTGAAAGTGAAAAAAAAAAAAAAAAGAAAGAAAGAACTGAAATTGTTAGCCAATGTTTCATTTAAAGAGCTATTCAAAATGTTTTTAAAAATTCTAAAAATTGGAATTTAAATGAATACTTTCAGTCATCTTGAAAACAAATCAGATACGACCTTGAAATCGATATGAAACGATTGACGCAAAAGATTCTTAATGATTCATTGTAAACAACTTTCATAATTAGATGCAGTTATAAATGGACGTAATAAAGATCGATGAAGTGAGATATCGATTATTCTCTTCCAAAGAGGTTAAACAGAATTCAGAAGAAGGTGACAGGTTCAATGAAGAGCATTGAGAATGCACTTACAGAAGCTTTTAGAATACTCAATTCAAATATGGCATTATTTTACCACGCTCAGCATTTTATAAAAAGTGAAATTCATGTAATTTATCATACTGAAATGATTTAATGTATAAAAAAAATTTAAATAAATGATAATTTCTAAAACAGTTAAATTATTAATATTTATTTTTATACCAAGGTATAACAACAAAGGTATTTTTAAGGCTCATTTACACGGTGCCAGTTGGCTTGCCAGTCGAGGTCGCCAGTCACTCAATGCCAGCGACTGGCAACGTGTAAACGGTTCATGCCAGTCACTGGAGAGGCCAGCGAGGCACTGGCAAGAAAATTTTGATTGACTGGCGCACTGGCAAGCGCCTACTTGGAACTAGATATGACTAACCAGCAAAACAAATCATTATTTTAATATCTTTTTTTTTAGTTTAATAAAAATTTATACAAACTTATAGTCCGTGGCACAAACTATAATATAGACTATAATGTAAATAATATATAATATATATATATATATATATATATATATATATATATATATATATATATATATATATATATATATATATACATATTTCAAATTTATATTATTTGAATGTGAATTTAAAAAATGTCATCCCATCTCAGCCCAGTTTAGAAGTTTTAATATTTTTATATAAATATTTAAGTGATGGTAAAATATATAATATTAGATTTTGGCTCAAGCTGTAGTAATATTGTGTTATAATAATAACTATAATTATTATTGAAATATTAAGTAGAAAGAAACCAAATGATTCTCTTTTTTTTAATTTTTATTTTATTTATTTATTTTTTTTTATTAAAACGAGATATCTGCTTGTTAAGAAAAACTGTAATTAAAGGTATAGAAAAAACACCTTAATGACTTAATAATGTAGTATGATTTCATTTGATTCTAGTGCTTTCATCTTATCATTATGGTTCAAAATTATCCTTTAAGTATGCTATATATAATAGACTTTCACTAACTATACTTATTACTACGGTTAAGGTCCCCGGATTCCCATATTCGTCTAGACTGCCAAGTGGCCGGGATTGTTTCGAATTTTGTCTATCTTACAAAGCCTATAAAATTTTAGTTTTTAGAAATATTTGAATGGGAGCCGGATAGATGTAAAGATGCTAATGTAAATAATCATTATATACGATATGAAGGTGTAGTACGCCTGGGACCGATACCGCATGAGACTGATTAAATATGATTTCCGCGCGGCAGCATCCCCCGACATCCGATACATATTCCTGACGCGACAGAACAGTGCTCACGCATGGTGATTGAGATAATGTTTGGAACGTTAGAGGTCAATTCTTGGATTATCTTTAATATGAAAAAAGAAAAACCCATATCAATTAGAAAATTCTTATCTGTTCTCGCTGATGAACTCGCAACTCAGCGCTAAACACCGTTACAACGTCCGGGTTGTGTCCATTCTTTTATTCAGCCTTCAGGCTAGAGAGGAAAACAGAGATAGCAGAGAATGCTAATAAGAACTGAGAAAGATCCTAGGAAGTAATGAGGCAAATAACTAGTATCACAAGCAGTTAGCACCTTAATACTTCACTTTAATTTTTCCTTTTAAAGTGAAAGGAAAATTGGAAAATAAATTCCAATGTAATAGTGAATACCCAAACACCTATACTTTTGTTGCATTTCCAGAATATGGTACTTATTTGGAAACTTCGTTTTTTTTTTATATTCCATTTTTATCTTTACATTTAAAAAGCTATTACATGAATAATGTATAAATTATATCATAAAAACTATAATTATATGTAATAAATAAACTATTTCTTATTTTATTTTCAATATTTAAGATTTATGTTCCTAAAAATAACACTTTTTTAATGAAATAATGATAAACGGCCTCGGACGTTGGAGTCCACTCACTCCTACGATTGCTGGCCATTAATGAGAACACAATCAACAGATAGAGACTCCGAATAGGGAATTTAGTTCACCTTTTCTTTTAAAAGACAGCGGTATACCGCGAAACTTATGTATGCCTCCTCCGGCGTCTGATGCCGTTCGGAACTTCATAAATAGTGTCGGTCGCCGATGACCGATATTGTCGGAAAACACATTTAAGAGATATCATTCTCTGCAGCTAACGTGTTATATTAAATACATAAGTAGAGTATGTTTATATGAGTTTATAAATATTGAGGTTGCGGGGAATTTCGTTTCAAGTTAATCAATGGCATCATTTTTATTGATATAACACTAATTGACGTTGCAACAAGAACTAGAAAAAAAAAAATAATTAATAAAAAGTAAGAAACAATATTTAACATTTCTCTTACCACCAACATACTTTACCATTTAAACTTGTAATTAAATTAAATTTCTTTTTTTTTTCTTTTTTTTTTGGTACGTTTAGCTCCAATCCAATTAGAATAGGTTGGTTGTACCTCTTAAACAGCCCTATACAAAACCCCCCTTTATTAGAAATAGCGAGGCAGGTAGTAAATAGTTCACGAGAGAGAGACTGGTTTGCCAGTCAACTGGCACATGCCAGTAGAACAAATATTTTTGTTTGACTGGCACACTGGCAAGCCCCTACCCTCGGCAAGGTATGATTAACCAGCAAAACAGATTGTCCAAAATACTTATTTAAATACTTTTTTTTATGATTGATGAAAACCTATGCCTAACTGGTGGTAATGGTTAATCAGCTGAAGCAAATATTACCAAAATTTTAAAATAATATATCCTGTGAGAACGCCAACATTCGTAATATAAGCTTAGCAAATTGTGGATATCGGTAATAGATTAGACTGCAATAAGGTGTTTTATTTTAGTTCTAAATCGCTTATAACTAATCTGTCTGTATTTATTCATAACTTTTAAACGATAAAGATTTGTTCTTATTTTGTACGGCACTTATATGCCAAATCGAAACCAGAAAAGATAAAAAGCATCTTTAATATGACAGTGTCTATCTGTATGAATATTATATTAAGTAAATAAATCGTAGAAGATGATGGTGAATAACCAAGAACGCTTAAATGTATAGCTTAAAATGGAGAGTAATAACTTATGATAGTCGATTATTTATTTATTCCTCCCTACCTTGTCTTTCGGCTACATGACATTTTCCATTGTAACAAATGTAATTCATTTATTATTTCATAAATGTAATTTATTTATTTTACACAAAACTTTTAAATTACTTCGATAAATTATTAATATTTTAAATACAGTCCTTCGTTTCGGATTACCATTTGGTCGTTGATTAGATCGACTTTAAAGTCAATTAGAATTTTAACAGAACCGTTTCAAAATATTGTTAACATTTGAATAAATACAATATTTTATATTATATACATTTCACATTGTATTATTTAAGATAAAGTAAAAATTAATATTTTATTATTTTGCTTTTAATGCATCCATCTTCGACCTAATGGCTTCAATTCAAATTCAATATCCAACAAAACATAAACAGACAAATGTTTAGCCATTAAATTAGTACTTTTCAAGGGCACTGAATGTTCTTATATATGAGTGAGATAAAATGGAAATTATACTTTATTATTCTGTGACTGTTATATTTCGTAATCAGATGGATTACAAAATATAACAGAATAATAGAAAAAAACTAGAATATAATAGAAAAAACTAGGTCTTTAAAGAGGAGAGGTTTGAAAGAGGAAACTGATTGTGTGTGTCTAATATCAGCAGGGATGGAATCCCCGAGGGAGACGGCTTGAATTGCAAAGCATTTGTCAAACACAGCAGTTTGGTGAGGGGGAGGATAGAGGCCGGAGTATCAGATCTAGTGGGACGGGATTGGTTGAAGTATTTAAATTGTAAGCTGTGAAAAATAGGAGGCTCGATGAGTTCTAATGATTTGGTACAGAAAGGTAGGTAGGAATTACCTACGGTGATAGGATGGATAGAGCCACTTCAACACGGTGTAATACTGGCGCATCTCTTGAGAGCCCGAAAATAAAACGTAATTGGAAAGGCATTAGGCGTTTAAGTTTGGCTTCGCAATCTCCCGAGAGTCCACCGTACACCATACAGCCATAGTCGAAGTGGGGGAAAACAAGGGAGGTAACTAGGAGTTGACGGACTTATATGGAAGAAAGGAGATGAACTGTTTTAGGGAGGAGATTGCGAAGAGAAATATGGGAGATGTGTGGTTTCCAGGAGAGGGTTTAATCAAAAGTAACACCTAGTTTTTCAACGGTAGTATGGAATAAGATAGGGGAGTTGTTCAGGAGAAGATTGGGGAATACCTCTGGACAAGGGTGGAGATTCTGATGGAGGGTTTTAGGATTTACAACAAAAATCAGGACCATAATCGTTTGTATGGGACTTCTGAATGGAGTTAAGAAGATCATTAGGGATAATGTGGGGGGAAAAGTAGTGATCAGTATTAAAAGAGGAAAACATTGGAGCCGGACTGGACGTGATGTGGTTGCTAAATGGCAGGAGACAAAATGAGCGTAGGGGTTATCAGCAGAAACGGAAATGGACTGGGACTGAGTTGTATTACCAATGGTCAGTTTTTTAAGAATAGCCCAAGTGGCATTGGTATTAGGGGAGTTCAATAAGGAATAATAGTATTAACTGGATTTGGTACGGCGTACTGTTTCGAAGCTGTTCGAAGAACAGAAAATCTTCAGGAACTCGAGTTCGTTTAAACCGTCGGTTTGCAGCATCTCTTTCTATCACACACTCTCTCAAAGCAGAAGTCAACCAAGGAGCGGAAGGATTTTGTTTGTGATAATAGGAGCATGTCAGTCGAGGATGGGGTGAAGATGAGTGGTTGAGGTTTCTACCATGGTGTCGATGGATTTTGGGAAGTAAATACGATCCCATTGAATATCGCCAAGATCGTTTGAAAATGTTTAGTGAGTGAGTGGATTTAGGTTTCGGAAGGATATCGTTCGAGGAGAAAAGGATGGGATAGGGATATTGTAAGAAATCTGGATAAGACCGTGGTAAGATAGAAACGGGATCGAGTGCTGAAATGTAGGAAGGAGTTTGTCTAAGAAATCTAGGATAAACAGATCGAGCCAGGACTCCGAGAACTGGGTATATATGGTAGAGTTGTAGTATACTATAAGATAATGGCTAAAGGCTGAGATAATGGAGGGCACTTGTTAGGTAAGAATAATCGATCGATTCTATCAGTAAATTGGTTTTAAATTCGCCGGAGAGGATGACATTTGAGTAGGAAGGAATTAAGTTGTACAAAGAAATCTCGAATGATACATCAAAAACAATTCTAGTAGGGCGATATATGACAGCAAACAGAATGGCAGATGAAGTTGTGAGGATTTCGGCAAAGAGGTATTCAATGCGCAGAGAATCGGTTAAGGAAGAGCAACGAAGGATTGTGGATTTAAGGCTGACATGGACAAAGAGACCTACTCCACCATCCGTACGATCCACTCTGTCATGACGAAGGAGACTGAGTGTTGGAATGCCAGGTTAAAAAGTCATAAAAGGCATAACACTCGAATCGTTCTACATTAACGGGAATGTGTAAACTTTAGGCGCCAGTCAACTGGAATGCGACTGGCATCGTGTAAATGAGCTTTAACTGTAATGCGCCAGTCGACTGGAATGCCAGCGACTGGCACCAGTGACTGGTGCCAGCGACTGGCAACGTGTAAATGAGCCTTTAGTTAAATTCATTTTTTTTTTTTAACTCTTCACTTTAGTTTAAATAAAAAATGAGTTTGTAAAATAGTGAGAATTAAATTTAGACGATTTTTTTTTTACATTGGACTAAATAGAGAAAAAAAAAGGTCCAATTATTCCACTAACAGATTTAGTCACATATCATAATTTGAGATTTATGGTGATTCGTTACGTAAATGAATTTTTCAATTTGAAAATCAAAAATTAATTTTACATAAAACATTTATTCTTTTTTGACATGATTTCTAAATAATAACTGTTATTTTACTAAAATTAACAGTTACTAAAATTGACGTGATACTCAATTAAAAAAAAATAAAATTTTTTTTTCATCTCAGGCCATTTTATATTTTTTGTAAATTACACATTTTATACATCTTCATCACATAAATCTGTCTGTATAATACAAAAGACAGTACAAGAAAAAGGATAGGAGCTTTCATATTCTATTATAAAGAGTTTTGTTTTGAAGATATATTGGAAATGTTTTGTGTTAGAATAAAGAAACAATAATAAGAAAGAAACGCGTTGTAAAGAACAATGTAACATAAATATAACAAATTTAATTATTATTCTTTCCAATTATTTTACAAATCACGCGATGAATGAAAACAACTGCTATGGCCTTCGCGTGTGTTTAGTAAACAGTTGAATCGGATATGGAAACATTATAATACATATTTACACAAAGCCGAGCCGAAGTATACCAACAAATATAACTTAAGTTTTTGTATAGTTCAAATCACTAGCGGATCCAGGATTTAATTTTGGGTGGGGCTTCAGCTCGAAAGCTTTTTTTTTTTTCATAAAAATAACGATAATTAGTTTGGAAAAAAAGAAAGAAACTAACTATCTATATGAAATGGTGTTTAGTCTTTAAGTCTAGTAATTCCTTAAGTCTTTTTAAATATAATTACACGAATAAAAATACTTTAAGAGGTATTTTTAAAAAAAATATCCGTAAAACATGTTTATATTTTACCATTTTGGGGAGGCTTCAACCCGAAAGCCCTTCTCCCCTGTGGTTCAAATCAAGAGGTCTGCCCTCGAGATCAGTTAAACTATAAAAAGTAGTTTTATATTTCATAAGGTTAACTTTCTTAAATACATACTTTTCTACAATAGTAGAGAAAAATATAAAAAAATAAAAAAAATTAAAAAAACGAGCACAAATCTTCTCGATTATACGTCAAATATTAAATTCATCACCTTAAATTTTCCTAAATTATGTAACACTCCAAAATATTTTAAAATATTACGGAACTATTATATGAAATATGCAATGTTTTGTTTGAATAAAAAAAAAAAAGATAAAACCCTTTCCTCAGCTTTCACTGCTCATTAATACCACAACATGTCTGAGAGAAAGAGGAGCTGGGATCTCCTTGAGCCCCTGCTTTTCCCACCACATGTGGGGAGAAAGAGGCTCGGAGTCGAATGACCGTATGAAAATTTTGAACATAAGTATTTCTATATTTAATTATTCTGATTATGTTAAATTTCTTTACGTATATATATAATAATAATTTCTTAATATACATATATATATATATATATATATATATATATATATATATATATATATATATATATATATATATATATATAAAATAATCACAATAATTAGGTATAGAAATACTTATATTCAAAATTTTCATACGATGATTCGACTCCGAGCCTCGTTTTCCGCACATAAGGTGGGAAGAGCAGGGACTCAAGGAGATCTCAGCGCTTCTTTCTCTCAGATATGTACTTCTTTCTCTTCAGAAATGTCTTTTGATTTATTGTGACGAAATGTAATAAAACTCAATAATAATAAAAAAGAAAAAAGAAGTTAAAACCAGCAAAAGAATCTAAAATATAAAGATCTGCTTACAGAAACTGGTCAAACAGTATGCCATGGATGTGGAG
Source organism: Nezara viridula (assembly GCA_928085145.1). Classification (NCBI taxonomy): domain Eukaryota; kingdom Metazoa; phylum Arthropoda; class Insecta; order Hemiptera; family Pentatomidae; genus Nezara; species Nezara viridula. The sequence continues at coordinate 15,011,679 of OV725081.1, forward strand.
GCAAGGAAGTTAAGATGGACGTGGCGTGTAGTTCGAAGTAAGCCAATAAAAAGCCTCTACACAACAACAATGAATGCCTCACAAGAAGGGAAGATATTAAGTGGAAGGCCAAAAATCAGATGGATAGATGGAATCAACAAAGATGCAATAGAACTGCGTACAGATAATTGGAAAGAAATAGCCAAAGATAAGTAGAAAGGGAAAAGAATGGTTAAGGTGGTTAAGGAATCCACAAGGTACAGAAAGTAAAAAGTAAAGTAAAGTAAAAGGAGTACAAGAAGAAAAGTATTTTTACATCACACGTGCTTACGTTTGGTATGTGAGGTATATACGTTATAATTTAAAAACATAATATCGTGATTGTTTATTTATTTGGCTAAAATCACTTTAAGAATCAAGTATATAAAAACAATATTCCTTTTCCTTTATTTTTTTGGGGGGGAAGGAGGAAAGAGGCTAAAGCTCCCTTAATGTTCACATGCGCAAGCACGTACATGCTTGTTCCTACACTAATTAACTAATTGCTTGAAAATGATGCTGAAATCATATAGATCTGAGAGAGAAATGCCTCTTACTTTTAGATCAGAAGGAATTTAATTTAGAAAAGTATTTATTAATCACTAAATAAATGGCCAACACAGTCATTGATTGATGAAAAAAGAAAAGAAAAAAAAAACAGAATAAGAAGAAAGTTTAATTGAAATGGCTTGGATCTCATCACGTAACCAATAAGAACCAAGAGGCAATCGAGGAGAAGCATTCCCTCCAGCTCTTTATATCGAACCTTCCCTAAATACTTCATACTTGCAAATAAATATATAATAATCCATATTAAATAAATTATAAATAATGTATTTTTTTCATTCACTAATACATATAGGAAATATATAGTAAGGAAAAGAATTGTGTGTGAAATTTCGAATATCAATTTTCAATGGAAATACATAGTAGAGTGTATTTTTTCCCAAATTAGGAATATCCGTCTAAAAATCCTCGTGAATGAAGCCTCATCTTGTCGTAATTATAACTTTCTTATTTCAGAAAATTCGCTGAAAGGGGACATTTTCCATTAACAGATCAGTACACTTTATCTATTTTAAGAGCTAGTAAAAATTCATATAAAAAAGAATTCGTACCTCGGACTAGTACCCTCAGAGCACAAATACTAAGTCTACCAAATATAGCTGTGTATATTTGAAAGTTTATATCAAAAACTGAAATTACGTATATAATGTAGGTATGTATACTCCTGAGAAGTTACACTAACGTTTTCATCAAAATCGACTTAACACAAATGACACTTATTAAATAAACTTTTTTTTTTGTTTATTTATTGAATAATATAACATTCTGTCACTTGGTCAATGAGCCTTTTAACATTAGCATTAAAAAAAAAGTGTGAAGAATCATAAATTTCTTAACCACCCCACTTTCAAAAGAATTTTTTTTTTTTAATTTGTAAACATGAAGAATAATATTTTAATTATAAATTCAATATTTAAACAATCAATTTAAAATGTGAAAATTGTGTGAGTTTTATATTTTGCTTTACCGAGCTCAAGAAAAAAAAAATAGTTTTCGATACATTTTATTTATTGAAATTCTATTTAGTTAATATGGAGATGTTTATTTCCCATTTAATAATATTATCATGGTCATATTAACTGCTACAAGTAAAAATCATTAGCTTTTCGTCCGTTCTATATTTGTTCTAAAATATTTATCTTTGTGATCGATTTTCACATTTTTTTTTAAACAATTAACCAGTTATATTAATCTCCTCATATCTATGTAAAATTAAATGGTATTTAAAATCACGCTATTATTAATATGGTTAAAATAGTCTGACAGAGCTTAAATTTTCTGAAAGGGGTTTTTAATTTTGTCTACTAGAAATAATTGTAGTTTAGAAAGAATTTGAATCTAGCATTGTATTCATATAAAATGGATCAATATGAACTATAAAAGATTTTCATCAATATAATAAAGGTATTTTCTTTGTAGGTTGAAAAGAAATTTCCACAAATTAGAACAGTAAAACAGATAAATATACTTCAGCAAAGATAAAGATTTTAGAAAAAATATAGAACGGACGAAAAGCTAATGATTTTTAGTCGTAGCAGTTAATATGACTATGATAATATTATTAAATGGGAAATAAATATCTCCATATTAACTAAATAGAATTTCCTTTAAAATAATAATATCGAAAACTATTATTTATTATTTTTCTTGAGCTCGGTAAAGCAGAATATAAAGCTCATAGAATATTCACCATTTAAATTGACTGTTTATTGTTTGAATTTATAATTAAAATATTATTCCTTCACGTTTATAAACTTTTAAAAAATTAATTTATTTTGAAAGTGGGATGGTGAAAAAAATTCTGATTTATACCACTACAATTTTTTTAAGCTAATATTAAAGGCATAATTGTCCAAGTGACAGAATTTGTCAACTCACTTCAATTGTTTTACGAGAAAAAGGCTGCAGAAATTACTTTAAATGATGTAATGGCCCTTCTGAGAGACACAAACGATCCAGTTAAAATGAGGAAACGAGGCGATGAGAACCTTGAAAGAATCGGTGGAATGCTTTAAAATTGAGTAGAACGAACTAAAATCAAAACTAGAAAATTCACAACGGTCACAAATACGAAATCTCAAAAAGGAACCAAAATATAGATTAAAAAAAATACTAATAGAGAAAAATCAGAATTTTAGTATTATTCAATAAATAAACAAAAAAAAAAAAGTTAAAAGGGATCGGATCGTACTTAATTAATTTCTTTTGTCAACAAATTTCTTGTTTATAAAATAAAAATACACAAGACGACTAATTGTACGAGGACTTTGTCCGATATCAGTTTTCTGCAATCTAAATTTATAGTAAGAGAAACACAAAAACCGTGGGCAGAAATTATTTCTATGTTTCTTATAAGTTAGAACTTAAGTAGCTACGTATAATATTTCAGGATGAGAAATGGCCCAATAACTAAGTACGGGCTGCTCCGATGTTTACTGCGACGGGAAACATTATTGGACCATGGCCAGAAAGTTCTGTAGAGAAAATGGCATGCTTTTCATCATCCATAAAGCATAATCTTGTCTTTCGTTCAATTTAAGAAGTGAAAAGTTCTTTAGGCGCGTTTTGCACTTTTATGAGGATAGTGAATTCGATGTGAGCCGTCATATCTCCGAACTATAACGCTCGGGTAAAGTCGGCTAGAGTCGACTAATTGAAGTGTTTTTGCATATTAATTAAAATATCTCAGAAACTAAATATCGGACCTGTATAATAATCACAGCAGAGAGGAAAGTGTTCGTCATTGCATCCTCTTTGTAACGACCTGTTATTCAAAATTATATCTTAACGCGACGCCGTGCCAGAGAGACGAAAAGAAAAAAAAAATGGTGCAGAACTAAAAATTGGACCTGCATACTTTAAGATAAATGTTCAGCATTTAATCCTCTTTATACTGAGATATTATTTATAATTATATTTCATATTATTAATGTCACCTGATGTTTTTTTTTTTTTTTTTTTTGGTCCTTCTCCGCGAACTCGTGACTATTTTTTTTATCTTTGATTCATATGTCAGGTTGCCGGGCAACTGCACACGCTTTAGCCCATTCGGCCACGCCGCCCACACACCTGGTTGATGTTTTCACTCCTATCGTGTGTCTAAAGCACACACCTTGATTTTTTTATATTAATAATATCAAAATGTTTCCTTCTATATAGTCCGAAATCCCCAAGCGATCATTGTTCTATTCTCATCTATTTACCTTTTCAATAGATTTTCAGTCAGACGAAGACAAATCATAAACAGAAATATTTTAATTGTTAAAACCTATACATGTAATAGAGAAGGCAAATCCTGCTGATGACAGGAATTATTTATTCTACTTCATCGGCCGTGGATCAATCTTAGGGTGAGAGACCTACTTGGGGCACATCAAACATCTATAAATTAGGTACTCTCTTCACTAGCGGATCCAAGATTTAATTTTTTTTTAGGGGGGGGGCTTCAGTCAGATAACTTTTTTTCATAAAAATAACAATAATTAGCTTGGGAAAAAATAACGAAACTAACCACATATATGAAATGGTTCCTAAAGTCCTTTTAAATGTAATTACACAAACAATAATACTTTAAGAGATAATTCTTTTTCCATAAAACATGGTTATATTTTACCATTTTGGGAGGAGGGCTTCAGCCCCAAAGCCCCCCTCGTAGATTCGCCCGTGCTCTCTTTTCCTTTTCACCTCCCTAAAACTGCGTCGCGATAAGATATAATTTTTAATAACAGCCCATTACAAAGAGGATGTAATGAACATTTTCCTCGCTGACAATAAGCAGTTCCGACTTTTTTGAGATATATTAATCCATATGCAAAAACACTTGAATTAATCGACTCCAGCCGACTTTACCTGAGTGTTACACATCGGAGATCTGAAGGCTTAATCGAATTCACTCTCGACAAAATAAGGAACATGCCCACAACATATGCACTTCGTGAATAGCTAAAATGAGTGCATTGTCATGACACCGTCATTATTTATCCCAAGTCATCCAGCCTTAAATCATATGAAATTGGTATTCGTGGAGTTATTGTGCTAAATGAAGGATGTGGTACCCACTTTAGCGGAAGGCTGACGAGAAGACAATAGATGATGGAGTGCACTGACTATCTGATGCACCGGATTGGCTGAAGTGGCTGCGAGGGCCGTCACTGCACCAGGCCTATATTTAGCTTATCTCGAACCATCTATATCGTCATTAAGATTGATATAAGGATTCACAATCACCTAAATAGAATTGAGATTCAGAAAATAAAGTAAGCCTAGATAAATTTTCTTCTGATAAATCTTCTTCAAAAAGCAAATGAACAATAACAAACAACTGATGTTATATGGCACGATTTTAGAATAGGTCAATCTGAAAAACTACCTGGTTTCGACAAGGTTGTAACAGACGTTTTTGGCGAAAATGAGTTAATATGTGTTTCTGAACAGTAGGATTGCCCAAACGCGAGTCTTGGTCTTATACACTCAGTCTTGCAGTTACCTATTAGTCTATTACTATAGGCATATTACTCTAATTTCTCTATTTTACTCTAAGCCCAAACAAAATATTGAAAGAATTAAATGCAAAAGTATATTGGTTATACCAATTCTTTACATATAGTAACTAAACTTGTCAAATTTAAGTAACTATTTTGCCTTTTTTATCAAAAAACGATTTTTTTTACCGGTCTTGGCCTTGCAAGGGTCAGTAATATATAATCACGTCTATATGTATATTTTCTTTTATTTTCACCGATCAATCTACATCTTAGGATTTAGATTATATAGGACTTGTATAATGTTTACAATAGTATTATTGTATTCTTTGAACATATTAAGGTACATATATAAATCATTTAAAGTAAATATTTATTCACTCTTTATTATTATTTTTTTCATTAATAAAATAGTATGACAACGAAAGTAATTTGTCGTTCATTTCAAATTTCACTTAAAATTCCATAGTTTATTCTTTTTAGCAACTATTTTGCAGTATTAGGATCTTATTGCTCATATTATGTCTTTAATATATCTGTATCCCTCTGTTATTACTTATTTTTTAGTTGTTTTTTTTTTGTGTTTTTTTACTGTAATATGCATTTTGGCTAGATTTTATGTTAATTTGTATGTACAATATTGTTATTCTCAAGGAACTTTGTTCCAGAATAAGGTTGATTCTTCTATTCTATTCTATTGTATAGTCTTGTAGTCCAATACAAGACCATGACCGATTTTTGGCAAGACTAAGGGACAGCCACAGATTACTAATGTCACAAAGTTCTAAATTAAGTAAGCAAATTGTATCCTTTGTATAGTTTGACAAGGTTGTATCTTACACTTAACAAATTATTTTATATAATCTTATAGATCTCAGATATTGCTATTTAGTATTATATATATAATAAATTTAATCTCCGAGGCGTCTGAAAAGAAGATGGCCTCGGGACCTTCTAATATAGAACTTTAATTTGAGTTCTACCAATGGGTAGTTTCTCTTCATGTTGTACATGTCATCTTACCAGTGTCACATTTACTTGATGTATTTTATATGTAATACAGTTGTAAATTTCAGTAAAATAAAAAATTAATAATAAATTTTGATTTATTGTCTTTTTTAGTTAGTTCTGTTCTTTTCTTTTTACTCTAACCTAGTTCATCTCTCTATATAAAGGAAAGATGCAAGTCACTATTTGACGTATGAACCACTGTATCTCAATAATGACAACACCTACGAAACTGAAATTTTAATTGGTAGTTTACTGATATATATATATATATATATATATATATATATATATATATATATATATATATATATATTGGTTGAACCAAATTGTAATTATAGATTAATAATTTCTAAACTCTACACTGATGTTGCAGTAAATCTTCATTTTTAATTTATTTCTGTTATTTCAGAACTAGGAATTTTATCCTTCCTTTACTTTCCAATTGAAAGTTTTATACAAGTTTCATTTTAAAAACAACTTTATTTAATAATGTAGAGTGCTACCAATGGGTAGTTTCTCAACATGTGTTTCATGTAATTATATCCATGTGCGAATTTATGTGTTTTTTGTATACAGTTGTAAATATCATATAAATAAATAATAAAAAAAAAATTAATAATCAGTTGGTCCGTACGAAAAATTCACAGAAAATTTTGTTTAGTGAAAAAATATCAAAACAATATGGAAATAAGTAGTTTCTATGTATTATATAAGGAAGGAATCAATATTTTTATACAATATTTTTATCAATTTTTATACAAATTGATTTGCTACAACCTATTTTTAAACGCTGACTGGACAGATAATAAAAGTAATAAAGACAAAATAATGCCTCGATCATAATATATTCTAAATTATGAAAAAATAAAATAAAATATAAGAACAACTAAATGTCTTTAAAAAATAATAAAGTTAATGTAAAAGTCAGGAAAAAAAAGGTAGCAAACTATTCTACTCCTAAATGCAATATCTTTAAACAGGAAGACATTAGTAAGTATACCAAAACTAAAGGACAGTATCTTTGTTAATAATTGTCCGATTTTTTTTTTGTTTTGTAGGTAATTTAGTAATCTTTCTAATTATCTTGGGCTTCAGAAAAAAATTCATATTTTTTGAGATATTCGCAAATAAAGTTTCTTTTCCGCCATAACGTTTTTTCCAGAAATTTCGGGGGGATGGGACTATTTTTCGCATGTGACGGAGAAGAATATCTTCAAAATGAGTGGTCAATCATTGGATTTGATGAAGAATTGACGAAGTTATGGAGTACCGACAAAAAAAATCCCTTTTAGAAATAATATATAGGATTCTGTTGATTGCACTAAAAAACCATGTAGCGAAATGTTTAACAGAATTTTTTAAAAAAAGGTCTAAAATTCTTTAAAAATAAATAATAATTTAAATGCCGGAGCCAATGGATTGAATGACTTATTTATTCAGTGAATATTGGAGAGATAGGGCGCTCGTAATGACAATAGCTCAGCCAGACCCTTAGCTTCGAGACCGGCGCCAACAGAGAGATAGATAGTATTCAACGCCTCAATCGGGGAGAGATTTGATGCATAATGCTTTGCACAAATATATTTACATACATTATTATCATAATTCGTATTTGCAAAGATAGTGTGTCAAATACTAACAACAATAACAACTCCTTTTGTAGAAATCAAGATGAGAAAATCGTATAGTTCTAATTATCAACAAAATTTAAGATCAATAGAAACTTATCAATTCAATAATATTTGAGAATATTGTTTTTATTATTTCATTTACACATAACGGTTTTTAATTTTTTTCTTATTTCAGCTAAGTTTTAATTTTTTGTTTTAACTTTATCAATACCTGTATTAGCAACCGAAACGATTAGAACTTGGTATTAAATAAAACATCATTACTATCGTTATCTCATAATTTTAATATTTATGAATAATAGGATTATTCTGCTTAAACATGTAGGAGAATATAAGATTAAGCATTATTTCTTAAATAAACAAATAAATCTATCTTTGAATAAGAAAAAATATATATTTTATAAACAATTAATCCGACTTTGAGCCACGGACAATCGAAATAATGACTATCATTGTTGTTTCTATAGTGCTCTTGAGGTCAGTGTGTTTCATATATTTCTACTAATAGTTTTGCTAAGAGTAAGTTCAACATTTATGTTGTCTTTATAATAAAGATTTTAAATTATTTTTTTTAGGTGTTTGCAAACCCCTAATTGCATTTTGGGGTGCCCATCACTAATGCAAAAATGTGTTTTTTTTTTAATGGAGATTATACTTGCATAACTGAATATTTTTTCAATCTTAAAGTGTTAAACAGAAAAAGGAGACCCTAGAGATTCTAAATGTCCAACGGAGAAGTTTAAAAATATAATAATTACGGCGGTACAAGCCAAAATGAGAATTTTTTTCTGAGCCATCACTGGTGCGCTTAATCTAAGTAATTTATAAAAAAAAAAAATTGTTTTCAAATTTATAAGTAATTACGTAACCAACTAAAAAAACAAGAATGTAAAAAATATTTTGTCATCAGATTATTCTTTGTATAAGTTTAATTATTGGTAATTGTAAATAGGTATGCTTTCGTATAAGATGTTTATTTTTATTACTTTTTTTTAAAAGAAAATATTAATTCTATTTTATTCTATTATTTATTCGATTTTCTTCCTTCAGTATGATATTTTATTTTGTTCTTATTTCGCTGTATATTATTTTGAAATTACCTTATTTATTTTTTGATTTTGTAAATATGGTGTGAATGTGCTCTCTGAACTCTATTATAAATGTCCTTAATTAAGACAGATTGTAATATTTATTAATAAACAAATAATCCAAAATAAAAAAAAATGCCGATATACACATCAAAGATGTTGAATTACGGAGCCAAATGTATTTTTGACAACATTTATTTATTCATATAATTTATTATATCCTTTGTGACGCTTTAAAATAATATCACTCGTATTTTGCCTCAATAAAGTTGTAAAATTTGCAGATAAATCATTGTTGTACTGGATGGGCTATTTTTAATATTGACAAATATGATATGTTTTTTTGGAGACGAGACTACTTTTCTGTGCGTGGATTATTTCTCCGTTTCGCATAATGAGATAGAATTATCGGATCAGAAATTAACTCAAATGAAAGTAGATGCACTAATTTTCAGCTTGCTTTGGTTACATAATTAGTTATAACTAACTAGACTCTGTCCAAAGGGATTTAATCAACTACCAAATTAACTGGCCGGGTGGTAGCGACCTGCAGCCAATCTACCCTTCATTAAGTCTGTTTGCCCATTTATTGCTCCCATATATTGCTGCCATACCTTGTAGCAAACACGAGTGCAAATCGGCTCTCAGTTAGGCAAATCCTATTTGAGTAACTGCTATATTCGAAATGGATCTAATCATTAGCATGAGCTCAAAGAGTAATAACATAAAACTAGGATACGATTGATACATCTGGGATTAATTTAGTCTTCAACTAACTTGGAACCCGAATGCGAGACTTAAAAGTCAAGAGCTTAACCGACGATTTAGACCACTAAACAGAAAACTATTAACCACAAGACCATACTGAAACCTATCTGGACCTACTGACTTGAACTATGTGGGGAACAACTAAATCGTCGAATATCAAACGAATCCAATCCTTCCAGTCCAAAGTATTTCGAACAATAGTCAATGCTCCATATTATGTCACGAACAAGACCCTACACCATGATCTTAACATCCCATATGTCCTTGACATCATCATATTCACATAACCTAAACTTAGATCAGAACTTTATTCATCATCCTAATCGTCTAGTGCAATCCCTATCCAGCTGCGAGCATCCATACCATCCTTCTCGAAGGTTAGAACGGCATTGGTCTGGAGATCTCTTGTAAATATGTCTTCGGAGTCCTGGCAATGGCCAGCTTCTTTACTCAAGTCCTAAGTGTATGTGGCTACCATGCCTTCTTTCAATCTCCACTAGCTTCTACTACTAGTGAATATAAAACTTTTTTTTTAATCTGTTTTTTAGTCATTTTATGAATATAAAATGACTAAAAAAAAGGTAAATTAATTAATAAAAGATTTGATAATAAAATGTTCATTTAACGTAATCACATTTCTGAATAGTTTACAATAATAAACTATGTTTTAGACCATTTTATTTTCAATACTTAAGAAGTTTCTTTCTATAGATGTTTTTAATGACACGTACTACAAACTACAGTAGCAAGAACCTGTCTGGATGAGAATGGCAATATATTCTACAAAGAGGCCCAATTATTAAATCCCAATTCTTTAACCTTAATAAGTACTTAAGTCTTACTTTTTTAAAGTAAATAACCAGTTATGTATGTTTTTCATCTATTTATATTTTGAAGCGGCTAGAGAAGTTGCATTGGGATCTCCTGGAGTCACGATTTGCCTTCCACATATGGAGGAAAAACCCTGGCTAGGATATTTCTGAGCGGAATGTATGTATTGTATATAGGCATGAATGTGTTTAGAAGTTATATTATTCTTATTCATTTACTTTTTTAATATTTATAGTTGTTTTCCTATTATTTGCATATATTGTATGAATGAGAAATTTTAGCTTTAATTATTATAGCCCTCCAAAAGTGGCTGATTGTAATATTATTCAATAAATTTAAAAAAAAAATGATAAATATTTAATCTTGAATTCCAACCAAGCTACTCCAAGACTAAAATAATGTATTACTAGTCTCTGTTTAGCATAGTAACATTCCGAAATCAGAGGCTTCAAATTGCAGAGAATGACAAAGCAGAAACCTAACACTGATTTACAAAGGAGCGAATTGGGCATACGTTGATGAAAGAGAATAAATAATTACTTCGAACCCGGGACCTAGAGTTCAATGCCTTAAGCAGTGAGCTGCATTGTACTCAAAATAAATAAAAATAGTACTTAATAATTTTACAAATGATAAAATTAAGCTTTTAAAAAAGCTTAAAATTACATCAAATCATCTTATAATCAGGTTGCCGAGCAACGAGGTGATGTGCCCACCCGGCCTACCTCTTTTCGCCAGCATTACTCAGATATTAATTATTAATTGTTAGTCTATACGGGATTTTTTACGTGCCAGGGGAAAGGGAGAGGAATTAAAAAATATTTAAAAGTCACCTCCCTCCCCACACCGGGATTTGAAGCCGACACCTTCTTTTTATCAGAGATTGCTGGACATCGCGTATTTTGTACACACGAGCGCGCTAAAGCCAACCTACATCAGAATATAGATTAAGGAAAATATGTTTTCACATATCTGATGTATAAAACACTATGATTCAACATACTTCAAACTAACGACAGAAAAAAAAATGTTAAAAAAACAAATAATTATTCCACCTCCTTTTCTAAAATATTATCTATTTAATTTGAATTTATAATGAAGATAGTAAGTTGATGAATATATATTTAATTTGCGGGAATGATAATTCATAAGTGAGGCGGTAATTCGGGGAAAAGATATGCAAATGAGGTTTCTCGTGTTTAGCCAACGGCATTTAGAGAGTTAAGGATAAACCTCTATGGAGGGAGGTATTACTGTTTAAGTTCAATCTTATATCCACTAAGTTGAGGATTTCGTTAAGAAGTTTCTGCACCTAAAAACTTTGTTGGGTTCTCATCTTTAATTAAACCGGAGGAAAAGACGAATTATCTTTTATAATTATAGAAGATAGTTATTTAAGATTATCTTTCATGTATCCATAATTTTACAATAAAGAAAGAAATTGAAAAGAAAACGCGCAGCAAAAAAAAAAAAAAAATACATTCACAAGAAACATTTTATATAAAAAAACGTTTTCAGAACTATAACCGTTTATGAATTGATCATTATAAAAATACACTAAAAATGTAAATACATATTTGTATTTTAATAATAATTAAATATTTAATAGAGAAAACGAAAAGAAAATCAATGTATTGATAATTTTCTAATTAAATTTTTTACTGAAATTCTTATAATAAATATACATATACAATAATTAAATTATTTTTAAAATTTTTACTAGGTTTTTGACGAAAATAGAATAAAGTTGAAATTGGCCAAAATATAATAGTCCCGAAACGTTATTATGTATTGCAATAAAATGTTGATAATGTTGTATTATTATACTAATTTAAGATTATTATTGAATAAACAAATGAAAATTTTTATATTTTCCCCCTTAAATAATTGATTAATTTAATACAAAAGAACAAAACAATTTTAAAACTATACTCCATTGAGGAACAAATTTAAATCCCTTATCACTGATAAAAATAAATTCCTTGAGATTAGACGTGTTAAAGGTCTGAGCAATGTTTTTGGATGAATGTGGGGATTATGCCGTGTGACATTTATTATTGTTACTATAATTATAACGAAAGAGGTGTCCAGAAGCGAATCGCATGCAGCAAGTTGCGCCTCCCCCCCACAAATTATTCAGGGATATATTTTTACGAAGGTAATAATTTTTGGAGCCAATCATATTTTTGTGGGATTCTTTCAAACTATGAAACACTTGAAAAACAATATTATAATTTTTATAAATTTATTTTCATTTGCACCATGATTAAGAGTATAGGAGGAAATAGATAATTTTGCGAGAAATGATGGTCTATTATGCTTGGTAGGATGATTATATACATTAATAATACCGTACCCAAAATAATCTTAAACATTTTAATATAGAAACGTTCTAAACTGTCTACGGTTTTGCTTTAAAAATAAAATATATTTTTAGGCAATTGTTTTTATTACGAAAATCCCATATCACAGAAAAAATAGAGATAAAAGCTTTGCAACATTTAATTTTATTAATTTATGCTGAAAACACGGACAGATGACTGGATAGAAAATAAAATTTCTTTACATAACTTGAAGTGAATCTCAAAATTTTTCCTAATAAACCTCAAATTGTTTAATGTGGACTTAAAGCATATTAAACAAAGAAGTTTTTTGTAAAAGTGTAGTAAATGTAGCACAGTTGAAGGATGATCTTTAAAAAAATCGCAAATAATTTATGAATTTATTTTTAAACGGAACTTAGCAGAGTTTGTCTACTCGATAATCCTCTTTAAATAGTTTTAAAAATGACAAACTCTACTTCCGTCTAAAGTAAATTTTGTCTAGTTTACTATGGAGCAATGTTTAATTACTTTAAAAAAATATTTTTTATGTTATCGCTTCCTATTCAACAAAAAACACAAATCTTAAATTTCCTACTGGAAATTGAGGAATTGTTTACATGAAATTTTTAGTAGATGTTGATGTCTACTATTAACCTTTTAAATATTATCCTCTACTTAAGGGACACCTTGTATATAGGATATTAAAATAAATCATAATCATAATAATGATAAAATGATATTTATAAAATAATAAGAATTGAAAAAGTAAAGGTCTTGAAAAATTAGTACAAAATAAAAAAAAAATTGTCTTTTAAAATGATGAATTATTTATACGAAATATATAATTTCGTAAAATAGTTAATAATTAGGGTATATTTGAAATTTTATAAATGCCAAATATCACGACTTTGACAGATGACGGCTATACTACACGACCAATATGATTTACCCCTTTACCTTCTGGCACAGTAACTCCACAAGTTCGGCATCATCCTCTTCTTCGAGAGCCGGTAGGATAATCGACTTCTTCCTCGCCCCTAGACCAGGAGGAGGAGACGGTGTGGCGCGCACTTCGAAGGCAAGCTGAGTCTTCCTCTCCTTCTTCTTCTTCTTCTCGGGCGGGAACCCTTCGACGGGGATGTCCTCCCAGAAGAGGCGGTAGATGTTGGTGAGTACCATCGCTCTCTGACCAGCCGTGCAGGACAGTCCCATCAAGACTGGAGGACTTGGACCCTCGTAGGATTAGGGGCAGCTGAGAGGCTTCCCAGAACCCTACACCGCCCTCTACGGTTACTCTCTGTAACTTACGTAACTTCCCTCCCCCCGAGGAGATAGCTTTGTCCTTTATATATCGCTCAGATAGTCGAATAAACATCGGTACAATAAGGACGGCTAATATCGATATCAGTTCAGCGAAATTAAATTGAAATAATTATTTAGAAAAACTATTCGAGTTTATTTTTACATTTAAGAGAGACAAACATAAATATAACGGGCGGATAAGACAGACTAACAATCACATAACACTACAGCTATATATAACAATGGAAAGATAAGTAATGTAAACCATATTACAAAAAAAAAAAACATTAAGAACTACATTTTATAAAAAAAAAAAATTAAAAAAGAAAGGATCATAATAAATTGTAGTCTAAAATTTGGTTAATATATGTAAATATCTATCCCATTCGCAGTCAAAGGTTTAATTCTTAAAAATAAATACTATTAGCAAATTCTCTATTTCTAATATTTTTAAATTTTAATATTTCATTATTAAAATATTTACAAATTTATTCTTCAAATTTTCAAATTCACTAACAGAAAAAACTAATTCTGTTTGAGTTGAAAATCATGTACGCATGTCCTCAACCTGTAAAAAATGGCTCTGTAATTTATTATTATTTATTTGTGTATTTATTATTTTAGATTTTAGCTATGCATTGTTTGCCAGAGGTCAATGGTTAAGAACATCCGGCTATCGTAAAGGGGTTATGATATGCCTTGGGGCAGTACAAAGAACAAGCGAAAAAAAAAAAAATAAATAAAAAAAAAAAAAAATATATATATATATATATATATATATATATTGTAGGATAGGTTTAATGGGTCAATAACTATTACTACTTTACTGAAATAGATGTTGTTGGAAGTTTTTCTGTTTGTAACTGCAGTGAGCAACTTAAAAGGATTCGACTTGTATGGTATCAGACATGAAACGCTGGTGCCCAGGAAGTCTGTGATATAACATTCCATTCTGCTGAACCATTGTAATATTATATTATTGTATTAATAGTTCATAGTATTCTTATATATATATATATATATATATATATATATATATATGACTATTAATACAATATATATATTACAATGATATATATATATATATATATATATATATATATATATATATATATAAAGTTTGTATATATCATGTGACCACAGGCGGATCTACGGGGGACGGAGGAGGTGAGTTAGAGCTTTCGGGCTAAAGCCCCCCTCCAAGAAGGTAAAATATAACCATGTTTTATCGAGAAAAAAAAATTAAAAACTATCTCTTAAAGTATTATTGTTCGTGTAATTACATTTAATAGGACTTCAAGAATCACTTAAACACCATTTCATATAGTTAGTTTATTGCTTTATTTTATTTTTTTCAAATTAACTACCGTTTTATATGTACGTTTTGTATATATGAAAAAAAAAAATCTTTCGGTCTGAAGACCCCACCAAAATTCAATTCTGGATCCGCTACTTTATGTGAATACTTATGTATAAACAAATCTTTATGAAAATATGACTAAATCATACAGAACAGTCACTTATTTCCAAAGTGAATACTATTTCATTTTTTATGGAAATTTAGATAGGTATCGGTGTAAAAACACCCAATTAATCTGATGTTGCAATTAATTTTTTCAAAACCTGACCTAAATATTACAATACGAGGTGTAAAAATATGTTGATTTCCGAAACTAGCCATTTTCCAAGGAATGTAATGAAACTTGTACCATCAAAAGCGTTTTCAATATTTTTATTAAAATCAAACAGGAGGCTTTAAACTCTGGCATTAATCTCTTTCTCTCATTATTGGGCAGAAAAAATACATGTTTAGCCGAAAAGGCTAGAGACAATTAAAAAAAAAACAACTAAGGTATGTGCTTTAGACCACAAGATAAAAGTGAAAACATCAACAATGCGAGATTAATAAATGAAATATAAATTATAAATAATATCTCATTACGAAGAGGATGAAATGCTGAACATTTACCTCGCTTACAGTGTGAAGATCCGATGTTTAGTTTCTGAGATATTTTAATCTATATCGTCAATAAAAAACGTTATAATTTGGTTTTCAACGCTATTTTTTCCCTTCTCTTCTCTCTAACACGATGTTATGTTAAGATATAATTTTGAATAAAAGCCCATTTCAGAGAGGCTGAAATGATAAACAATTCCCTCTCTAACAATATGAAGGTCCGATTTTCAGTTCTCGAGATATTTTAATCCATATGTAAACAAACTTAGTCGACTGCAGCCGGGTTTACCCGAACGTTACACATCGAACATCTGACGGCTCAAAATGTAATTCAATCTCTATAAAAAAGTGCAAAATGAGCCTAAAGAAGTTTTCACTTCAAAAGGAAAAGTTTTAATTTTTTTAAAATAAAAAACTCTATTAACGACTAAAATCGTTAATACCACAATCACGGTTTATTTCAATAAAACTATATATCTACAATACAGACAAGTGTTAATCAATCAAACACATTTTAGTAGATACTTCATGATTAAGGTTAATTAAAAATCGATTTTTTGTTGAATTATTAAAACCATCAGTGTAGTAAATACTAAAAAAAAAAAATATATGGAGCGTTAGGAAGTAACCAACCAGCAAGTTTCATTGTCCCCTGGATAAAGAGACCCCTTGGTTACAAAAGAATACGTTTAATCAATCCTCAACCATTGTTTGGACTAAAACATGTTTTTGTTTACATTGATAATCGCCGTCTGGAAGATCTGTAAACAATAAGATAACAGTTCCTGATATGGTAACTGCATCTCTGGGAAACTGTTATAAAGTGTAATTCGTATCATTTATAGTTATTCAACTAAAACTGAATGAAATAGGCCTAATATGAAGTGTCGAAACACTATGTACATACAATTATTTATCAGTGATAAGTTTTATGAAAATTCGAAATTACTTGATATATATAAAATGCAAAATTTAATTAACAAATGATTTTATTTTATTTTCATGAAATCTGATAACGGGAGTAGAGTAGCTCAGTGAGTTAGGCACTAGACTGCTAAGCTGTAGGTCTCGAGTTCGAATCCGGCAGATGTCAAGTAATTTTTTAACAACCGTGGATTGACCTAGCAGTAATAAAGTGGGTATTTTTAAGTATATAATTAATTAAGAGGGTAAACCACTCACACGACTTTCCTACCTATTTCAGAAAAGTTTATATATCTTTACGTATGTTCATGAAGAAACAAAAAAGAATTGAGCTAGATTTATATTCCTGAAAATTGATCAAACAAAAGAGTACGATTTATTTGATAAACTAAAGCAATGTAAACCGGCTTAAGGTAGATCAGTGTAAATATTTCAATACTCACTAATATTTTTGATCAAAAACTTTTTGCCATAGCTTAGTATTGGCAAACAATAATTACTGTTAAAAGTAGAGGGACTTCATTACCTTACAAACGACAGGCTAAACGGTTTTTTTATACCTAGTATAGATAGGAAAGTAAAAAATAGTATATGCTGTATCATCGCTAATACTAGTTCGATTCCGATGATTTTTTTTGTTTTGATGGTAACTTAATTACCTTTTAATAGTTTTATTATAATTTTTACCATTTTTCTTTTCTTTATAACTTTTTTCTTGATTTTTTGGGGGAATTTTTTCTTGACTGTATACGAAAATTGAAAGGACAATGATTAGAACATTATAGGAAAGTTTGATTAAAATCGTTAGAGACGTTTTCGCGCTACAGTGTATAGAAAAACGTTTTTCATTTATTGCGCACAAGCTATTGCGCATGGAGCAACGGTTTTCTGTCACAAGCATCAGTAGTCAAAACCCTACAAAATAAAAAAAAGAAGCAACAAAATAGGTTCAGTAGTTCCCAAGAAAATCTTGGCACAGAAAGACCAATGTCTAAAAATGTGTTTTTCGGACTCAGTGGGCTCTGAAACGTATAGATTCGTCGAAAACCGCATGTCGGAAATTTCATAAAATTTCATTCGAAAGTATTACAAATTGTAATACTTTCTTTACCTAGTATAGGTAGGAAAGTAAAAAAGCTAAGTGGTTTTTATTATAGAAAATCCCGATTAATACCAATCTAGTTGATCACCAATCCAATCCTGAAGAACACTGGAATGAATCTTCCATGGGTAACGTGGAGTGGAACCTGGACTCAGCAGAGGCTGTTTGCCCTACCCGACAAGAGAGGATCCTGTCAGAGCCATGTCAGCGCCAGACCATCCCAAAATCTAAAGCTATGTCCTCCTCGCAGTTCATTCCGAGTCGACCGAACGCTCCTTTGAAATATTATCGACTGCCATCGTTATGAAAAATAAAATAAGGAATGTGCTTTAGACCACACGATAGAAGTGAAAACTTCAACAAGGCGAGATTAATAATATGAAATATAAATTATAAATAATAGCTCATTATAAAGATGATGAAATGCTTAACATTTCCTTCGTATTACAGTATGCATGTCCGATTTTCAGTTTCTGAGATATTTTAATCAACTTCTTCAATAAAACTCGTTATAGTTTGGTTTTCACACTATTTTTTCCTTTTTCGTTACTTTAACACGACGTTGCGTTAAGATACGATTTTAATTAATAGCCCATTATGAAGAGGATGAAATGGTGAACATTTCCCTCTAAAACAATATGGAGGTCCGATTTTCAGTTTTGGGGATATTTTAATCTATATACAAAAACATTCCAATTAATTGACTCCGGTCGACTTTACCCGAGCGTTACACAGATCTGACTGCTCAATCTAATTAACTCTCCATGAAAATAGTACAGAGAGGTTAGCGAGTAAGAATCTCGCTCAACTGCCAGCTTTTTTCCTCCCTTAAATAATTATTTAATTAATAGTATCCACTTTAAAGAGATTTGGTGTCTCCCAGGTCTAAAGATCTACAGACCCCCCAGGATCGATGCAATGGTAATGAGAAATTACTTGACATCAGCCGGATTTGATTCCGGGACCGTGAGCGTAGCAGTCCAATGCGTAACTCACTGACCTACCCAGTTTCCAGTTCTCAGTAATGTCTTTTTGATGATAAATGTTGATATTTTCTTAAGTGTGTAGTAATTCATTCTATCTTGATTTTCTTACATCCTTTATTTTTAGTCCGTGGTACAGATTCATTTTTATCAAATTATTGACATCCGCTTGAAACTTCATAAATAACTTCATCTCATCGTAATCTATAACTATTTTATTTACGGAAATTCTCGAAATTTGGACGTTTTCAATCTAGAGATCGGTAAACTTTGTATACTTAATTAGGTACTAAAAACTCTTTTTCCTGTTCTTCCCTACTTCGCCTTTAGGCTATACGGGATTTTCCCGTGACGAGGGGAAGGGGAGGGAGGGAAGAGGGCGGGGAAGGGGAATTTAAAATCCCTTTCGGTATCGGGAGCTCTTACTTTTTTTTTTTAATCTTTCATATCTCCGGTTATCTGGGCTACTCGCGGTGCTATGCACACGTGGTAGCCCATTCGGCCGCACTGCTCTCATAAAAAAAAACTCGTATTGTAATAAAAAACGAATTATTTTTATACGTGTGAGCTAAGATTAGATTTTCCTGAATATTTATCACCCATAAGTTTAAAGCTTAGCTCAGAGACACTTTTAGTAGTATCGAGTCTGGCAGCCGTATAGTTACGAAATCTGCACCCAGAGTACCTACCAAAATTTTAAGACACTGTTCGGATCTAAATTTGAACCTTTATATTTTTTATTTAAAATGTGCTATTCTGTTTGCTCGATTATTTAATATAAATTATTGTAGTGTCAGTATATAACTTTATTTTTGTTAATGACAAAGGAAAGGAAGCATGCGAAGGGTATCTGTAATCAGGGAGTGTCCTTAAGGACCCTTTATTCTGGCTCACCACCCTGGAGCCATCAGCTGGGGCCTGTCTGGAACGAGCCTTCTCCAGCCCCATCTATCACCCAATAACAGGCTCCAGGCAGGATGTTTACTTTACGGTTCTTTAATGTCCTTTTCGCTCTTAGAAAGCCATATTTGTTTGTCCAATACAACTACTGCAATACATAGAGTCATCATGGATATCCGAAAACAATCTACTATGGGGAGTTGAAGTGGAAAGTACTATCTCTTGTCTACAATTAAGTGACTAGATGGTTTCAAGGCTCATGAACTCAGACAATTCTGTACTCTACAAGATAAAAAATTAATTAATATTGGATTGCCAATATTTCTTTTCTTTTTTATATTAATTTTTGTCACTAGAATTGTATAGTAGTTATTTGATAAATTAATTCTTAAGATGGATAGTTCATCTGTAAATGTAAACTCTTATTAAAATTAATTTAGTATCGTGTTTGTTATTGCACTGCAATCAAAGAATAAAACATATTTCATCAAAGGAATGTTTTTATTATTATTTTTTGAAATTGAAGTAACTGTAAAAGCTTGATAAAAATTTGCTGTTTATGGAAAAGTTTCCTTTACTGAACTCATGTGTCAAAATTGGTAGGCCAAATTTATTTAAGGAAATTTCGAAATAGATAATGCTTTGCGGTCTGTCCACGGCCATTATTGATCAAAATCCTGTCCAATTAGAGGGATACATTTTTATGTCCCTACACATGTCGTATACAAGCGTAGAATACCGCCCAGAACTGACAAATCAGAATTCTACGCTAGGTCTCACTATAAATTATTAAGCTGACTTGAGTCCACACACTGCTTTCTGCAGTTCCTGATGCCACGCCCTGACGAAGACCTGCAAAGTGGGCCGAAACGTCGGCTTAAACAATAAAACACTATTTAAATATGTGGTATTTATTTAACCGCAACCCCCGACTAGCTCCTTATATTATAATCATTTTCTACACCATTGTAGATTAAAATAATTTTCATGGGTATAATACACCGATTTTACCGTAAAAAAACGAAAGGACTTATTTGCCAACCTAATATATAATAATGATGTCATAAAAAAAAAAATTGAGTAATATGAACCGCTTTAAGGGAATAAAGACAACACAAGTTTTGAGGGAGGAGAGACGGCAGAGGATGGGGGGGGGGGTTGTTAACAATGGCGGGGGAAGTTGGTGACAGTGAGATAGCGGACCTCACTGCCACTGCCACCTTGATATTCAACAGTCACTGTTGCCAACTCTACTCTTTGTCTATTTCTGTCTGTTCGTTATTATACTGTCCGTTGAACAATAGTTATTCCCTATATATAAATCAATAATAAGAAAAATAAAATAAAAAATAAATTTAAATATATGCAATGAATATATTCTTATTTATTTCGATAAAAAATGATACAATTCTATACTATATATAATACGGTAATGAGATCCCTCTTTCGGCTATTAGGAGCGATGGATTTTGAAGATTGAGATGTCTAACGAAAGGAGACGTGATGAATACCAATTGTCAAAACGTATAACCTTGATACAGCTACAATAAGAGAAACTGAAAAAAATTGATAGGTTTCGAAAGTTGGCGGTTAATGATTTCAACTGGTTTAATTCCAAAGGTTCCGCATTTTAATTAAAGCCCTACAATTATTAAGTTTTTGAGCTAAACCATAATTGTCACCGAAAGCCCCTAAGACACTAAGGTTACCATGGGATACGTATGAGATATTTAGGTTTTGAATATTAAAATATTATTATTTATAATTGTATTCTTCGAACTAAAAATCTATTTAAAAAGGATAGATAAAGGAGAGTGAATGAAAGGTCCTTCAGGTTTCTTTGGATAATGCAGAACGATACGTGTTTTGATATTTTTATAAATAAATAAAATATCCAGACATAGCTTATATACTCTCAGTAATGATCTTCTAAACTGTTAGTAAGCTATCGACAAACCAAGTCTCTTCTGAATTAAACAAGGCCTTGAAGGAGTATAACATCGTTTAAATTTAAGTTCATGGTTAGCTGGGGACATAGCCTTGTTAATCTGAGATATAAAACTAATTTCATTTTCCAAAGGATAGGATACTCTTTATAATAAAAATGTATTGTATTAGGATGAACCCGTCAGTTATAGGGACTCAGTGATGGAGAGGTTGGAATTTTAATATAAATAATAAGCTTCCTTGTTGATTTAAAGGTTTCATTTTTTATAAATTGAAGAACGATGCCCTCTATTAATAACTGTATGAACAAAGTTCCCAAATGAAAATTTTAAAATGCCTATCATTGTTATTTCTATAGTGCTCTTGATATCAGTGGGTTTCATACCTTCCTACTAACAGTAAGTTGAATCTTATCTCATGTTTATCGTAATCTTTATAATTAAAAAAAGATTTTAGAATGTTTCTGAGGTATGTCTATTACTGGTACCGACCCTCTGTCTAGAACTTACTAGAACAATTATATTTCAGTGTGTCCATCACTAGTGCAAACAAGTGTTTTTTTTAAATGGATATTATACCCGCGTAACTGAATATTTTTTTCAATTTTAAAGCGTTTAATAGAAAAAGGAGAACCTAGAGATTCTATATGTTCAACGGAGAATTTTGTAACTATAATAATTACGCCAGTATAAGCCAAAAAATACAACAATTTCCTTGGCTTTGTCCATTACTGGCGAGCTTACCCTACCTAAATATTACTAAATCATTTTTATAAAAATATATCTATATAAATCAAAAATATTGTACAACATTTATAATGAAATAGAACCCTAATGATGGAAAAGATCTCCGAAATGTCGTTATGTAAAATATATTACTAATAACATTAAATTATATGTAAGTATTTTTTCACTACAATTTGATAATTTCTGAATATATTCCAACATACTATCAAATAGTTAAATTTATATATAATTGAATCATATTAATGGGTAAGAAGTGATACATCGTAACTATCCGATGAGAAGTTAATTTGATGATAACGCATCTTTATTAACAATAAGCACTTAAAAAACTAAGCAGTTTTAAAATATTTTTAAACTGTTTCATTTAAATGTATCATGTATCATTGCATTACAAAATGTATCTGTATCATTTCTTAGCCTTTAATAAAATGTTTAATAGTTTTTTTTAAACTCACTTCTCTGTACGCAGACTTGGCTTTGTAGATGAAACATGGTTGAGCTCTAGCGGTATCGAAGAGGTTTAATTTTGACTTGAATGCCATGAGACTAATTAAAGTATGAACACTAAAATCGCGCACATATGTTCAATGTTGTTTGCACACGGATGATACTACGAAAAAGCCATATAAACAGTTAGCAAACAGGCGAGAAGCCTAACGAATGCCGAGCGCGGTCCAACTAGGATCCTTTTTCAATTCCATTTCAGTCGCGATCCAATTCACTACCTTTGTGTTTATTTTCTAGAAATGGCCTCGTATCTCGTATTTTTCAATTTCACAGCAATATGGCGGCATATCCTCATCACAGTCCCTTTGTAGAAGAAATAGATTTTTTTATATCGGGCGTTGAAGTTCATCTCTCTTATTGAAATACAATCCTTTTGTTTAAAAGGAATTGCTTTAGCGATTAAAATATACTTTATTTTTTTTTAGAAATAAAACAATAGATATATTGTCAAATGAACGTGTGCCCCTCACGAAGACCACAAATGTTAACAGTCACGCAAGACTATTTAGGGGACTCTAGTCTATCGGCAACTCAATTGTTATGGGGTCAATATACTCTCAGGAAATTGGAGGCAATTTACTTAGAAAATTACAATTATCCAAAAAGCAATCTAATAAAAGATTTAAAATCTAATATTAGTTAGATATTAATTTTTAATTTGAATTATATAAACCAGCTCATGGCCATAAAATATTTGAAATATTAATTAGTTAAAAATTTTGAATAAAACATAATTTAATTGCCATGACTGCGGTTAATAAAAACTCAAAATCAAACTATTTTTGAGCTTCTATTAAAGGAAGTTATAATCATAAATCGTGATTTGATTTTATTTTATTTCAAAATTCAGAATATCTACCTTATATAAAGTTTTTTTTTCTACCAACATTATAAATTTTGTATTAAAATTATTTTTATTTTTTAAAAGTAATATTTTATCTTATCTGAGTTATCCTGAGTCATATTAATTTTCTAATATGATTTATATAAACCAACTGATAGACATAAAATAAGTCAAATTTTAATAAATTATGCACAGTAAAATTAGTACTCATTTGTCATTTAAGGCATTTTTTAAAGTATTTAAATAAAGTGAAATTTTTATAGTTTCACTTTATAATATGGGAACTTTATTACTCGTAAGTATTATTATATATAAGAGTCGTACAAAATCACAAAATATACAGCGATTTAATTTAATATATTGTTTTCTTTTAATAGAATATTCTGTGAAAAATTATTATAAAATATGAATTTAAAGATGAACTATAAGCGACTATTTCGGATTAATTCCAAGACTTGTTGGACTCCGACAACACGCCAGGAAACGACCTCTGCCATTCCAATCCGACACTCACCCGCAGACGGATACTCGAACCTCCGGACACTGCAACTCCCGGACACCCTCTACTTCGGCAAGAGGACAGACTCCCGAACTGTGGGACTACCACTAAGGGAGTGGGGAGCCCTGAGCTGGTACGGGACATCGCGAGCTCCCGTGCCGCCCATAACATCGCCGACACGGCATCACTCACTCGAGGATCGGCCTGTCTTGGAGAAATATTGCCCCCTATACTCTCGATATTTATAGCTACTACGGCTCCAGTATTTTATATCTGACTTTTTTTCTTCTTTTAAAACTTTGTAAAGATAATTCTAAACTGCCAGGAAGGCGATTAATAGTCTGCATGCCAGGGAAAGTTTGAAGTTATAACACAAATACTATTTGGGTAAGATAATGCATTGACAAAATATTTTGGTTTATTATTTTGAATAAGGAAGGTTCGTGAATCGACCAACGATAAAAAATAAATTAACTCCCATCATCGAAATTTGAGGTTATACTACTATATTAACTGCTTCGATTGTTCAGCATCTATTCATCATATAGTGAGTTTCAGGAATTTTAAAAACTTTCAGACTTTCTAAAAACAACCTCTATTTCTTCGTATTACCTTTTTCGAAGGCCAGACGAATGGATGTTTGATCCATTTGGCCCAAATGTGCCCGAGTGGCTGAAACCCCAGCACATTTATTGGAAAAGTGTTCAAATAACATGCTCCTCGTCACTCGCCAGCACAATAAGTATCAACACTGAGATTTAGAAGAATTTTATTTATTAATTAAATGTTTTGTTTTTAATTATTTATTTTTTAATTACTATCAATTATTTGTCTTGTATATATATATTGTATTGTATGTATATATGTGTGGATACGTTTATCTCTAATGCTTATTGCCTTTGAGAGTGACAGATTGTGTTAATATTCAATAAATATATAATATAAACAATTTTAAAAAAATTGTCCACAGGTGTTTTATCACATTATTAGCTGGTGACTATGGTAATGTTTTTATAACTTTGGTGCAATTATGACGTAGGCATTCCTTAACTAAGATAGCACTGTGTTATGGTTCGTTATCCTGATAAAAACAAATTTTGTTTTTTAGTACAAATTATTCACAATTTCTTTCAAGTTTTTTTCTTTTCAAAATGTCTATGTAAACATTTTTATTTACTATACTATGTGCATATTGCCAAAATAAAATGAAAATTTCCTACACCAGGAGCCACCATACATTCCCATATCAAGAAACATAAAATAACACTTTACTTAGATGTTTATTGATTACAATAAATTATTGTTTTTATTGTAATATAATTTCAACTTCATTTATTCAATAATTTTTATCAATGTAAAGATGTATCATTTTTACTTAAATATGGAAGTGTATCATTTCTAAATATATCGTGAAACCCGAATTGATTAAATGAAGAATAAACAAACGAAAGAAGGTAGACGTAATTAGGAATATATAATAAATGTAAAGTTCATTTTATGCAAAAAAATGTTTTAATAAATTTAAATATACTAACATACTATATATAACGATTTTTTTTTTTTAAAATATTACGATTCCAACTCCATAAAAATGGTTGTATGGTTATCTATTGATACAATTAAACGTTGAGTAATAGTTTTAAGGTTTTTTTAAAAAAAAAGAAAGTTTATTGTTTCAAGTTCGCTAATGTTTTGGCTTAAGTTTAGGGCATTTAGTTCTACAGTCTTAGTTAATTCTATCTATTCATCTGGCTAATGGTCTTCTAAGAGGTCTCTTATTGAGGCATTCATTGGTGAGTAGTGGCTTCCTTCCTGATGGATTGCTCGGAGCTATAACGTCCGCCCAAAATACATAAAAACATGTTATTTACGAAATTCCACTTAGTAGTAATTACAAAATAAATTAAAAAGATATATTATTATTTTAGCTGTGAACTTATTAAACAATGTTAACTAAAAAATCTATCTATCAATTAAATTAAAAATGCAGTTCAATTAACTTATTTTTCTTTTGTTTTAATATGAAAAATAACTGAAAAAGATATAAGAATTATATAAGTATAACAAGAAACCTTAGAATATTTCAGGTAAAAAAAAAAAGAAAAAGAAATAAAAGGAGCGCCGTAATAGGGCAGAGGAGAGAGGGCCGCAGAGCAGGACTGCGTTGCGGGCTTAGAGGAGCCTCGCCTCGAAGGGGCTACTCCACCCCCTCAACTCTTAATTAACTCAGGACTTCCAGCGCTTTAGAAAATTCCATAAATACGTAATGTTACATCAGATAAACATCAGCCAATCAACTTAACTTTTCGCTGGTTGCAGCTAAAATATAAACAATGTTTTCGAGGAACTTTAGAAATAACTAACATTCATATTAAATTTAACGAATAACCACTGAATCATATTAGTGATCGGTGAATTAATTGATGAATAAAGATACAGAAATATCCTCCCTACATTCTAGAACTCCTCACTCTATCCACTCTCTTAATATTAGATTTTAACCTATAGATTTATAAATCCCCATTCCATAAAACCATTTCCTTCAGAACAAATCCTTCGTCATTCATGCTACCTCTTTTTGAAACTCCTTATTTATCTCCATACATTAAAAAAGTCCACAAATAATAAGTAACAAGTTTTAGATTATATAATTAAAATCTCTTATTAACAGTTTATTATGAGAGCCATTTTATTTGTATTAATTTATTTTGTATTTTTTTAAAATTCCAAATTAATATAAATATTTTTTAAACCTTGTCATTATTCTTATGGGATTTTAGTCCTAGAATAAAATTATTTTTCATTTCGACATTCCGATCTGTGGGTTCCAAATGGACTAATGGACGTTATTCAGTTTATTATGGTCACGTACGAAATAAGTTAAAAAATTAATAGGAAAATATATATTTCGATGTTCCAACAGATTCTGTAAATTTATCGTAGTTATGTCAGTAAACATGTCTTAAATCCATCTCTATACTGGTATCTGTAATGGAGGCGAGGTATCCAAGCGATCTAACGTGCTGTGTAAAATATACGTTGCCTTGGCAACCTGATGATAAACTGAATGATTAAGAGTTCAAATCACGGTGCCCGGTGGTACTTTTAACTCGACATACTTCCTCCGGCTCAAGAAATATAGCCTTAAAGGCAAGGAAGGGGATACAAAAGCAAAAAAAAAAAATAGCCGAATTGGGTGATTAATTTCTCAACAGTTGTGAAGATGTTTACGCGCGTTTGCTTTTGAGTGTCGATTTCGATTTTTAATTTATTAGATTTTATAAATTTGGCTATAAGAACGGAATAAAATATAATAATGTTTGAGAAATATTTAATATTTCTTTTGGTGACTCCGCTGTGAGTAAAACAAGGATTTACGAGCGGTACAAGCGTTTCCAAGATGATTTTGAAGATGTAAATGCCGACGAACATTCTGAACGGCCTAGCCTATCAACAATCGATAAAAAAGTGAAAGAATTGATTATGAATCACAATGAATGAAGCTGATGATGAGTTTTGGCGAAACAATTTATAGATTTATTGCATGTGCACGCATTGAATTGCTTGTTAACTACACTGTAATTGTGTTCCAGTTATAATATCGCTTAATATAACCCGGTGTGACTTTTCCTTCTTCCTAAAATTAAAAAAAACAACTTAAAAATACGTAGTTTAAAAAAAATACATGAAATTAAAAGCGCATCGCTGAGACAAATAATAATATTAAGGTCGAGTTATAAAAATGTTTTGGGATTGGAAGAGCCGCTAGCATAAGTATACAAAATCTAATCGAGAATATTTTGTAGATAACATTTTTGTACACGAGTATATAAAATTGTTTTTAAAAAATGACAATTCCATTTATTTTTATGATGGACATGGACATACAAGATGAGCTCATCTTGTAAAGACATGCCATTGACAAGTGCAATCTAAATCTAACGCTGGTGACAGCAATTTTGATATAACATATTTCGAAGTGAAGATCTGTCACTAAAGTTGTGGCTCTCAACTAAAGAGCTCTTGATGGTAAAAATGGCATGTCAACTCGGTGTGGTTGAGGAGCTGTGGCCATCAGCAACCCCTCCCCCCTCTATTCCTCCCCCCCCCTTGCAGCTTCGCATTAGGGTAAGTGCCAGGGGATGGGGATCTCTCGTCTCACTTCTATTCAGTCTTCTCTAGCTGATGTCCGCCATATTTATCTAGGCAGCATGCATTATTATGGCCAATGGGTGTGCGCGACCTTTATATCAGACCTTGGCTGTATCTCCAACAAAATTTTTTTAAATACAAAATGAAAAACATTTTTTGTATATGTATTTTAAGAAGTAAAATATAAGATTGTTTGAAACTGTATTTTCCTCTAAAAATACAAAATATAAAAAAGTTATTCGTAATTTCTTTCCAGAATACTAAAATTCAAATAAATTTTTTATATTTCTTGTTTTATATGTCACTGATTTAGGCAGAATCCACTTGTTTCCAGCCTTGCTTCTTCCTCGATTCCTAATAATTCCCATACGCGTCTGAAAAAAAAAAGATGGCCTCGTGAACTTCATAACTAGAATTAAATAGGGAGTGCTACCACTGGATAGTATCTCTTCAAGTCTGATCATGTCATCAGTTGTAATGTGTGCATATTTAATGGTTGTATTTTTATACAGTTGTAAATTTCATTAAATAAATAAAAAAATATTTTTTGTTTTAAATACACAGTTATTAAGCAAAGCCGAGCCGTTTGCAAGAAAATTTCCGTTGAAAATCGAGTTTAGACAATTTTTAAGTTTTAAATTTGATAAATAATTATCTTTTCCCACAAAATAAATCAGTTAAAGAAAAAAATGTAGGATTCGAGGACCATGTCATAGGAAACAGAATATGAGCATATTTCGACAAATAAACAAGTAAATTTGGGCTGAAAGATGTTCAGTTGGGAAAAAAAAAGTTTTTCCTCAATAATATTTCAAAGCATTTTTTATCAAAGAAAAAAGAATGATTCAATTTATGAAATGTCTTAGAGAAAATTTAAACTGAAATAACTTGACCAAAATAAATTTTTATCATAAATATTCAGAAATAATATACATTGATTCTCAATTAGTTATTATAAAAAAATATACACTGTCTTCTAATATTTTAACTTTGTTCTGCAGAATACACCTTTTATTTTTAAGGGATTAATTGTAGAGTGTGACTTCATGAGACTATTTGTATTTTGTTTTCTGGAATTATAATATATATATATATATATATATATAATTAATTAATTATAAAGTACATATACTACTACAACCCATAAGTGCAGGTGCGCATTTGAATAGAGACGCAGAAGAGATGATGATCTCTTTTGACAGCTCATCTGAATTTGACAGTGTATAGTGGCCCAATGTCTGCCATTATTTGCCATCAGCCGGATTCGAGGATCTTGAGCATCGGAAGTAAGCGCCCCACAACTGAACAATTCTTAGTTACTCATATCAAAAGAAAATAATTTTTTTTTTGGAATAGTGATTTTGTGTATCTAAACGATATAGAAACTTTATGCGGTGCCTATTTCATTCCGGATATCCGATATATACTTGATGGAGGTAAACAAGTCCAACTAATAGAATGGAGTAGAACAATAACCGAGGGGGCCGGATGTAATGTATGCGGAAGTTATCGCAACCTCTGCCCACTTGATCACTGCCCTAACCATTTATCGATAAAACAGCGATAAATCAAAGTATCGATATCCACGAAGTATTGCCTCTAAAGCTGAATTATGGGATACCGCAGGACACGACACACCTCTATTCCCCAAACAGTTTATTGGAAATATTGATTTCTTAACATTTATATTAAAACTTTTTTTAAAAATTCATATTCACTAATATGTATGAGTAAAAACCGACTGAGAGAGATAAAATTTGTGTTAAGTTATTTTTGGGAAATTCAACCATTTAGCATTGTTCCTATAAAATGTAAGTATGAATAAAATAATCTGACAAAGTTTCACCAATTGAGGCATCATCATGAGAACAGAAAAGAACAATTAATCCAACATCACTCCATGACATCCAATCACATACTCTAGTATACCAATGGAGTATGCGGTTGGATATCATAGTGATGTTAGATTACCTAATCCTTTTCTGTCCTGAATTGGTGAAACGTTGAAAAGCTTTTTTCTTTATCTGAATTTTCGAGAAATAAATCTGTGGTGGTTAGAAATTTTTCCAATTATAACCTAACATTAATGTTCTTTCTCTTGATTAGTTTGTTACTAATTTTTATTAGTAAATCATGTCGTAAAATGTGACAAATACAAAGATACAAGTCACAAGAAACTTATGCCTGCCAAACTCCATTGTATAGCAAGAAACTTACCAACAAAAGAAATCATCAATTCGCATTGATAATTTATTTTTAATTTGCAATTTTTAATTTTTGAGTAAGCTGTGATACTTATGAATATTTGAGCAAAATTGTATTGCACCGCATTTTTAAAATTTATTTTAAATAAGTTTATGGCATTAATGCTTATCAACTTATTAATACGTAATGTCTCAAAAATTCAATATTAGCATAAGAAATGTTTAATTTAAATAAAATCGATTGAGAACAGTATGCTAATCAAGCAATGAAACCTAATGAGATGCAAGCAAACGGCAATCGAGTTTTATGACAAGTCGTTACAGGAAACAATTCACTGTATTATTTTAACTAGAGTAGCAATTAGCGATTACAAGGATAGTAACTGCTTTAATTAGTTTATCACTCCTAGTAATAACTGAAAATAATGATTTTTTTCAATTAAAAAAACACAATTTTCTTAATGTAACGATAATGATGTCCTAGAGGTAGCCATCATGTACTAATTACAGATTAATATTCATTATTTCAAGAATCAGGGGGGCTACGAGAAAAACTAACAGACCCAGGGAGTTGGAAGGGGGGGGGAGATATAACCCACAACATTCTGGTCATTCAGGAACCTTCATCAAACGTGATCGGATCCGCCTTGAGTAATGAATATTTTTCAAAATGGTGTGGAAACTATTAGACTATACTTCGAATTTGAAGAAAATCTAGAAAAAAAAGAGCTAAACGTCATACTCATAATACGTGGAAATTATATATACAGGATATTTCAGGGTTACGTGGCCAAACTGCAAAAATGAACTGAAGACTCAAAAACAAGAAACAAATATTTCCTCTGAAAATATGTCTGCAAACGCTAAGTTTAGAAAATTTTCACACATAAAGATTTTCATTGTTATGAATTATTTACTTTAAATGAGCTAAATATAACCTATTCATTTGATCTAACTACTTTATTAATTAAATATAAACATTTTTTTCAGATTGGTTCTTAAATCATGTTGATATTGTATAGTATGCATATGTTTTAGTTATTATTTTAATTAGAATTATTCTTTTGTTTATATACATTTATTTTTCTTATTATTAGTTTCTGTATTATTTATTGTAAATAGAGAGTGATACTCTCTTAACACTATTATAAATGTCCTTGATTGTGAGAGAATGTAATATTTCTAAATAAACAAATTAAAAATATCAAGTTGAGTATAATTCACAATTTTCATGAACAATTCTCTGGGCAGATGAAGTTACCATAACAATAAGTGGTATCTTCAATCAGAAAAATAACTATATCTAGTTGCAGGAAAATCCGCATACAATTCGTAAGAATCATTTCCAGCACCAGTTTCAATGTAATGAGTGGTTGGGGATAATAGAAAATATTTTAATAGGTCAGTATTTCTTGCCTCCTCGACTCAATGCGGGCACATTTCTGGAATTTCTTAATAATGATTACTATGATTTAGTTGAACATATTTCACTACAACTGAGAAGGGACATGTGGCTTCAATTAGATGGTTGTACTGCGCATTACAGAAGAGGTCCACGACAATTAATTTATTTATTTACTTAATATAACGTAAATAATTAATAACAATGAAATTCTTTAGGTGTGAATATTTCCTAAACAAAGCGTTTGCGGACATACCTTCAAAGGAATTTTTTTTCTTGTTTTAAGGCCCTTAATTCATATTTTCAGTTTGGTCACTTAACCCTGAAACACCCTGCATACCGGTTGCCTACATTTTAATCTAAAAGATAGATCTTCTTCATTGCTATCCAGTAATGTCACTATTACTGATAACAGACAGACTTAATTCATTTGTAATTATTAGGTTCTATAATTATCTTTTAGTTTTTTGAAATAATTTTTTCTGATTGTGATCGAAGTGTAGATAAGCAATAAATATAATAGGAACGTATTGTGTGAGCGAATTTCGAACACACCCACCGAACTAACTTTCTCTAGAACATTTCTCAAAGTTTGTCAACTTCAGTTTCTCACCAAACTTTAGAAGTAAATCACTCTCATTAAACCTTACCTTCCAGATAACGAAATCAGAAATGTAAGAAACTAAATAAAAACCCATTTTATTATAGATACCTAACGATTTTAGATTTACCAATCACAATAAACTAAGAATATCATCTCAAAGTTGGGCTTACCGTTGGAAAGCTGATGAAATAGAGCATATACGATTTTATTTATGAAAATTATTTATTTAAAATTTCATTTGGCTGTTATGCGAGACGAAGTTGACTGACAAAAATATATGTAATCATTACAAGTATAAATATATTTAATAAATAAGGTTTTTATTGACATTTTTACATCTTCAGAAGGTGAAAACGTTTTATTTTGCATTTGGTACATAGGGAATACATTTGCATATATTATATATTACACTATAACAATTGTTACCAACTATTTACTTCAGTTTAGGATCTTCTTACTTAACTTATCCTGTTTATATTTTAATGTACTAACTGTTTATAATTTTTATAAACTTATTCGCATTGTTTATAATTTTTCTTTTCTAAATATTATGTAACTTCCACAATTCTCTATATTTTTTTTATATCTTGTCCGTTCTAGCCCTGAAGAAGAACTGCAAAGACGGGTATGAACGTTGGCTTTTCATAAAATAGTTTTGTCACTATTTAGCCTATTTATGACCGCCACCCCGGACCATCTCCTTCCTTTATAATGCAACTATTAAATATTCAATATAATTTATGTTCCTCCAAGTCATTCTTTATTTAAGGATCCTGATTGAAAAGACAAAAGAGGTAAAAGGGCTAACATAGAACTGTACATAAAGGGCACTGTAGCGACAGGTTCGGTATAAAGGAGGCTATAACAATGGCCGCCGGGCGACAAAACTGCGGCTTTTTTCGCCGAAAATCTTTCCTTTCCATTCACTGGTACCTTCATTGTCGCTTTCATTTTCGTTACAAATTAAAAAATGTTTTCCCTAATCGATCTCAGTTTTCGAATAACCTTTATATTGAACAATTCATTCCAGATAATAAAGAATAAAACTTACTTGAAGGGATAATTAAAAAGAAATTAATTATTTGCTGACGAGTTCTACGATTTTTTTTTTGGTTTATTTTTAATTCATCTTGTTTTTAGGTGTTACTTGTTTTTAGGTGTTTAATTACATAAATATTATTGAGAATATTATTATCTTATAAATTCTTACATTGTCATGCTCAATTTTTGACTAAAATGATCCAACTGTAAGAATTTTTTCACGCCGGATTAAGAACAATATAAAATACCACAATGAGAGAAGAAAAATAAATAAAATAAAATAAAAATAAAATGTTCGCAGAAAAATAATAAGTTTTGAAATTGATTTTTGACCGGTTGAGATTATACGTCTAGCTTTCTTCATTGCAGACCGAAAAGCAAGGCATGATACAGATTTCGAAAAAAACATCGATATGTTTACGTTACAGATGGCCCGGATGACCCGGAACGGACTCACTTCCGTTATAAACATTTTTTTTAAACTGGATTATTTGTTTATTGATAAATATTACAATCTGTCTCAATAAAGGACATTTATAATAGAGTTATAAGAGCACATTCACACCATATTAACAAATTAAAAAAAAAAATAAATAAGATAATTTCAAAATATTATAAAGCTAAATAAGAACAAAATAAAATATCGAATTGAAGGAAGAAAATATAAA
Organism: Nezara viridula; assembly: GCA_928085145.1. Lineage (NCBI taxonomy): Eukaryota > Metazoa > Arthropoda > Insecta > Hemiptera > Pentatomidae > Nezara > Nezara viridula. The sequence continues at coordinate 15,046,180 of OV725081.1, forward strand.
TAATAGTAATAATAGAATAAAAATAAATGAATAAAAAAGAATTAAAATTATCTTTAAAAAAAAAGTAATGAAAATAAACATCTTAGACGCAGGCATACCTATTTACACTATTATGGGAACTACGAACCATACTTCCCCCCACATGTGGAGGGAAAGCGAGGCTTCTGGAGATCCCTGCGCTTCTTCCTAAACCACTTCACTGGTATTTAAAGCCAGCGGAGATTGTCCGTTATAAAATAGAAAATAAATATGTTTTGTAAGATTTATAACGGTTTGATCTAAAATATCCGTTTTTATATTATGATAATTTACTTAATGCCCCTTACTTTGTTAAAAATAAAATCATCCATAATGACCTTAATGTTTCTGATTTGGTCCAATCCAGATATATATCCTTTCATAATAAACTTTTGATCGGCACGACAATGAAGTAAAATAATTAAGAAATTAAACACTAATTAAACCACAATATATAGGACACTTTGACTTAAGTAGCAGTCGAACATGACATACCGATTATCGATTTATAAAGCAAAACCCTGGACTTATGGACCTGGCGAAGACGGCACATGGCGGGTTGCGGGTCAACAACCTTGGGCCCTACTGGAACAATTCGAGTGGCTCAGTCTACTGGAAGGGAAGATTATTATCTCCAGCCAGGGGGTGCGAACTGGAGGGTGTGTCTTCCAGGATGTTAAAAGAACCTTCCTAACCAGTCAACGGCACCTTCACTTTATTTTTCTACAATGAAAAAAAAATGTATACATACACCAATATATTTGCGCGGGGCTAACTAATTTGGATTTGGTTTGGAGTAAATCAGGTTCCAAATTTTTTACGATACTTTTCCATACTTTGTATTTCATATATGAGTAACTGAAAATAAAAAGTATTGTCCTCGCATGGTTTTTTGATCATCTTCAACATTACTATAAAATATTAACTACAGCTATTTTACTTATAATTTCATGGAGTACCCATTGGGTAATAGAAAATAGAAATAGAAAATTATCTTTATTCTGGGACTAGGTCCCTTGAGAATAACAATATTGTTTAAACCAATTGACAATAAATCTGGCCAGATGACCTATCATAATAAAGATTAACTACAATCTAAGTAATAAAATGAGTATATACATATAGTTTTGGAGGGTATATTAAGGAAAGCAGATGGGTACAACGGTTACAATATTATAATGTTGGTACAAAAAACAACATACTTATAACTAAGTAAAATTGGAAAGAAATGCTGAATAAGTTTTATACGTAACCAATTATAGTGCTACAATATAATAAAAAAAAAGAATAAAAAAAATAACTAGAGTAAATAAATGATTCACATATGTTCCTTAAGACGTATAAGTGAAAACATGTGAAGATATTGTGAAAAAGTAGACAAGTATTGTGATCTACCAATAGATTACGAGCAGAAAAAGTAAAAACAAACACATCCATATATATACATACATACCAACCTAGAGAGGAGAGTGCAGAAGATAGTAAAAAATAAAAGCGTACATAAATAGGGTATAAAAATGTAATATGGTATATTACAACTATCATTACCACACCCTACGCTATCTCGTTATATAATAACAGTTATTAGCATTAAAAAATAACAATGGTACAACAAAGCGATATCAATCGAATTAATAATGCTGAACATCAGTAATGACTCTTTAAACAGAAAAATACCGAGAACATATAATTCATATAAAGGCTCATTTTGATGCTATGAATATACGAAATATCGATGGACAGAGTAAATTTTGTTTTAAACATGTACGTCGAGGGCAATAAACCGCAACGATCCGGGAGCTCCGTCTAACTCGATTTTATGGTATCGTCGCCAGAGTAAAGGGAGAGGATCGAGTTTTAATTCGATTCCTAGAGGAAACCTCCAACGGTAGCATCAAAGAAGCGCTTAATCTGATGCAGGCAGGTATCGCAAGGCGGGGGCCAATATAGTGACTTTGCAACTTTGATCAAAATCACATTCTTTAATAATTACAGAATTATTAATTAAGTTATTATTACTACATAAATACAGCCAAAAATAAATTAATTTATAGGATACATTGATAACGCAATAATTACCAGGTGCTTGGTTTTAGATAAATATGGTTCATTATCATGGGAAAGGCAGTATACATCACGATACAGTTCAACCTTAGGGCAAAGGTTCATTATAATAAATTTTAGAACTGCCAGGGGGCCATAGGAAAACACAACAGAACTCCTGAAACCCCCCGCCCAAAAAAAAAATTCGAACAAAATTTTGCTGGAACGTTTACTAAGTCCAAAGGGTGAAGGGGGCGGGGTGGCCTAGGCTAAAGCATGAATAGGCTAAAGCGTGTGTAACAGCACCGCTAGTTGCCTGGCAACCGCATAACAGAGATTTGAGATGATATAAAAAGTACGAGTTCGCGTCCCGGTGCCGGAGGGGATTTTAAATTTCCCCGGAAGAACAAAAAAAAAAAAAAAAAAAAAAAACCTCAGTTTACACCATATCTTCTAGCCACACTTTATTTCTATTTATTTATTTATTTATTTTTTAAAACGAACCTTTTTGAAGTGAAAATGTGTTTAGGCGCGCTTTGCATATATTTTTTTTTTTTGGGTAGTGAATGAGAATGAGTCGTCATCTTCGAATATGTAACGCTCATTCGGGTAAAGTCGGCTCGACTCGACTACTTGAAGAGTTTTTGCATTTGGATTAAAATATCTCAGAAACTAAAAATAGGACCTCCAAGCGAAGAAAATGATCGAGAAAGTGAGGAAAATTATCTTTCCATCCTCTTTGTAGTAGACTATTATTCAAAAGTGTATCTTAATGCGACGTCGTGTTAGAGAGGAAACAAGGGAAAAATAGTGTAGAAAAACTCAGAAACCTATTTGCGAAACTCAATATAGATATTTTTTTTAAATGAAAGAGATGGTCTGTGGTGGCGATCATAACTAGGCTAAATAGTGGTAAAACTCTTTTAGTAAAAGCCAACGTTTCCACTCGACTTTTCAGGGCTTCTTCAGGGCTAGAACGGACAAGATACAAAAAGATAGGAAATTGTGGAAATTACATAATATTTAGACAAATAATTATCAACAATGTGAATAAGCTTATTAAAATTATAAACAGTAAGTACATAAAAATATAAACAGAGTAAGCTATGTAACAAGATTCTAAACTGAAGTAAATAGATGGTAACAATTATTGTATTGAAATATATAATAAATGCAAATGTGAATATACTTCTACAGATCTACGGGAGAGATTGAAAGAAAAAGAAAAAGGATATAATATGAAATTATAGACATAAAGAAATGTGGAGAAAGAAAAGAAAAAAGATTTATTTTTTTAATTAGCTATAAAAATAATAAATAATAAATAATGTGTATCTATTCGATTTTCTGTTGTACTCGATAAAGTTTTGACAAATTATTGATCCCACTAATCAAAGTTATATTTATAAAAAAATGACGGATTTTTCGTTAGATATTTATCAAATAGACTTCAATCAAAAGTATTCATCACATATCTTAGTTATCATAAAGCTACTTTATCATTTTTAGACTATGATACAAATGATTATCAATCAGAGCAAATTTTACTAGAGTAATTTACACACAGTTATAATTTCATATATTGTAAATGTACTTTGTGAGCATAGAACAAAATATAGTTTATAAACCACTGTAACTGCATATATTTTAAATGTTATTTCTTTCTGAATATAGGACAAAACAAGTTTGTATTTCATAATGTTAATCTCGGCTTGTTAATATTTTAACACGGAATTTTTTTTTTAAATTTTCTATTTTTTAATAGTATATTATGTTACAAACATATAATTAATTAAAATTTTCATTATTGTAAAGTTGTATATTTTGAATAACTAAATCCTATGATGGTATATAATGAAATTACTAAACTTATTTAATTAGCGCAACGGAATGAACCAGAATAAAACTACGAAACTGAGCTGAGAAGAATAAAAGGAGCTTTAACCTCACTAAGCAAGTTGGACCACGTGTGCCCCCCTTAATTTGACAGCAGCGACACCTATGGAGCTCACTGGATACTTTAAGTCCTCGCTAGGGCGGGAAATACAGCCAAGTCAGGAAATTAAACAACTCTAAGACACTTCTTTAATAAGCTTTCAACTCTTTTACAATCTTTCTTAAATTCTACACGAATGAGAAGTTAGGAATCTTGTAAGCTTGAAAGCCCTGAAGTTAAAACAAATAATATAATTATGTATTATATAAGGAAGGAATTAATTGTGTTTTCCATTGTCGATTACAATATTTCATTTAAAATATTAGACCAAAATATTTGTACAAATTGTTTTTCTGGGAGTTATTGATTGATTCTGAATTATTATTCGTGTTACGAAATTGAAGAATGAATCACCATTTATATTGACTAAACTGCACATATGAGACGTCTCATAAATAATGGTAAATATTTAAAGAAGTGATAACAAAACCCTACAAATATAAAATAGTTCACATAACCAATGCAATGTCGTTCAGTGATGATCTGTCCCTTATCACTTCAATCAGTTTTAAAACTTGGTCATGGATCCACTCCGATATTTTTACTATAAAGGAATACACAACAAAAAACAGGCACAATATCAACATAGTATGTTTTGAAGAATCCTATGTTTTCTTGAATAAAAGGAGCGCTGCTATAGTTTGGTATATAATTTCCATTTTGTACCAATTTGGTCTTAAGAATTAACGAAACCCTTTTACAGTGTTAAGTTTTTAGATCAAAATAAGTTCTTTAAAAAACTGTTCTAGAAATTCAACCGTGTAAAAGGGCCTTATATAGTTTAATAACCACAACTTTAATCATTAAATAATGTCTGATAAATTCAATTAACCTATGCAATGCTGTGAATATACTCTATCCCATCGCTGTGTTAAGTATACATTTCTCTGAAGGTAAATGGGAATTTAACAAGATATGATTTATGCAATGAATATCTCAAACATTTTGAAATAAGGTGTTAGTAATTGAATTGTGGATAAGATTGTTCTAACATATTATTTCCTGATTGAAGGCTATTCCATTGTGGACAGAACTGCTACGAGATTACAAGATTGTGCGGGCAGGGGGCGCTAACCACTGTGGTTGGAAGGAAGGGGAGGGGGAGGAAATGCTAAATGCCAGGAAATATCCACTGCCAACTACTTCCACCGCTACTGCCCATTATATCGAATCCAGTCTGTTGCTGTCAATCGATAGTAGCCACAATCCAAAGTAGTAACGCGGTTGAAACAAAATCCGAATTAAATTACAAAGATATTTAGTCAAATGAATTTAAAGTAATAATACATGTCTCGTTTATATTGAAAATAAAATATGAGAAGGAATTAGTCGAGGGTGCGGTAAAAAAAAAATTAAAAAAAATTAAAATATATAAATAATTTTAATTTTTGCCGACGTTTCGACCCACTTTGCAGGTTGTCTTCAGGGCGTTGGATGTGGCACTGCGGGAGGCAGTTGAAAAGCACAGTGCCACATCCAACACCCTGAAGACGACCTGCAAAGTGGGTCGAAACGTCGGCAAAAATTAAAATTATTTATATATTTTAATTTTTTTAATTTTTTTTTGACCGCACCCTCGACTAATTCCTTCTCATATCATATCAACGGTCAACCATCTCTACATCATTATGAAAATAAAATAGTTGTACATTAATATATTAATTATTTCACATAAACCTTATTTAAAGTAATATTGAAAAAGTCCTGTCATACTACTCCAGTGAGGGTATAAGACCAACCTGACATTAAAAAATACTTTATTGTAGATTGGCGTTGTATGGAGTGTGTATATATTAACATATACCACTAGTGTATATGATAGTAGATCGGATCAATCCATTTGGATTGGATCTCTACACAACGATGAATGCCTCAATAGTAGGAACGTGGAAGACAAAAAAAGATGGGTATATAAAATAAAAAAAAGATGCAATAGAGCATCATGCAGATAAATGGAAAGAAATAGCCCAAGATAGGCAGAGATGGAGCAGGCATATTTTTAGCAGGCAAAATGTTTTAACATTTAAATTAAAACTGCTTTTAAAATTAAGAAACGATTTAATTTTTATCAAAAGATCCGACACAGGCCTCACCAACTGTAAAATATCGATTACTTAAATTAATCGATTAAATTAAGGGTCGGGGGCTTCAGTTCGAAAGATTTTTTTTTACAAATATATTAGGATTATTACTTCGGATGAAAGTAAGAAATTGACTACCTTTTTTCTCATAAAACATTAACTACCTTTTTTTTTTTATATTTTGCCATTTGGGAGGGGGAGGAGAGGGGCTTTATACCGAATACTGAGACCAATTTGGACATACGGAGCATAATTTTGAGGTTTGGAAAAACAAACACACGTAAATAAAATACAAACAATATAATTAAAAATATTCGAAAAACTTTCAACCCACCTTGGTATATTTCTAATGACACTATACGTAACGAACTAAACATCCCAACAGTAAACTCCTACATCCACGACAACACTAGCGGATCCATGATTTAATTTCGGGGGCTTCAGCCCAAAGATTTTTTTTTCGTATTCATATAATGACAATTAATTTGAAAAAAAAGGAAAGAAATTAACTACCTATATGGTGTTTAAGTGGTTCTTGAAGTCCTATTAAATGTAATTAAACGAACAAGAATACTTTAAGAGATATAGTTTTTAATATTTTTTTTCTGTAAAACATGGTTATATTTTACCTTTTTTTGGGGGGGAGGGAGGGAGGGAGAAGGGAGTGGCTGTGACGACAAACACACTTAATTTTCATCCTCCAATTCTATATCAATTCGATCCATTTGTCCTTTCTATTTTCTGCTCCCTATTAACTGATCGGCGCAGACTAAAAAAGAAAATGGCCGAGGGATCTATTATTACAATTAAAACAAGATGAAGCTAATCAAGTAAACTCGCAGCTATGGCTAATATATTAAAATTGCAGTGCTGGTGGAAATAGTATAAAATGGTAAGATAAATGAATAAAATAATATTTTTTCCTTCCAGTTTCTCTAAAACGTGCACCTCTCTACAGAGGAAAGTTAGGTATCCCTTGGTGTTCCTACTCTTTTTATTTTATTTTACTATATTTTATAAATAGGCACGGGCGGATCTACGGGGGGGGAGGGGAGCTTTCGGGCTGAAGCCTCCCCACAAAATGGTAAAACATAACCATGTTTTATGGAAATTTTTTTTTAAAAAATACTTCTTATTTAAAAGCACTTAAGGAATCACTTAAACACCATTTTATATAGGTAGTTAGTTTCTTTCTGTTTTTCCAAAATAATTATCGTTATTTTTATGAAAAAAAAAAAGCTTCCGGGCTGAAGCCTCCTCCAAAATTAAATCCTGGATCCGCTAGTGTAAATAGGTAAGTGAAAGTAACAATTATAAAAATTATTTCAGCGACTCCTAATAATATTGATACTTGCCTTGCGATATCCTTCGACAATCCTCCGGTACCTATAGGGCACCGGAACTGCCGAGAAGGCAGGAAACGAAGAGGACCGCTCGCGGAAGGATACTAGCGCTCGCCCTAGGGCTGCCGTGATTCCCGCTGATGCCAGGACACGAACCGTTTAATTTTTAAAGCTCTATTAGCCGAGGGAAAGAGTCGTAATTAGGTTCCCCGCTGCGAAATGGCGGCTGCTTATAATTGGCAAAGTTTGTCCAAGCCCGCAGCTCTGACCTTTGTGAGGGCCTTGTCTCAGCTCCAGCTGTTGGTTCGCCTCCTAAAGGCTAAGTCCACTGAATTCCAGCCATGTTCATTGGCTGGAGAAATTAAATAAACCATTTTCAAGATAAATAATTAAAATGTCCGACTACTCCAGCACTTACTAGACAAACGCTCTAAACAAAATACAAAATACTTATCTAAATAACTATAATAAGACCTATATGGACATACGAGGTTGAATTTTGGGGCTCCACCAAATCATAGAATTCCTATCGTATCCAATCCTTACAATCCAAAATCCTCCGTAAAATCCTAAATGCTCCATTCTTTGTCACAAATAAAATCATTCATAAAGACCATAATGTACCATATGTCGCTGATTTAGCCCGAGCCAGATATCTATCCTTTCATAATAAACTCTAGTCTCATCCAAATCCCCTTGTTTCCACCCTTGCTTCTACCTCGATCCTTGATAATCCTCCTAGGCGACTAAAAAGGAGATCTTCTTACTTAGAATTATTTAGGGAGTGCTACCACTGGGTAGTATCTCTTCAAGCCTGTCCATGTCATTATTTATAATTTGTATTAGTAGTTACTAGTTGTATTTGTATACAGTTGTAAATTTAATTAAATAAACAAAAAATATAAAATAAAAATGATTAAAAACTACTTTAATATGAAATATATTAGCTATAGTAACTAAATTAAACGCAACGCTAAGTTCATCGATGAAATCAACCGATCTATTAATTCCAGCATAGATAGGCTGCGATTTAAACGATTTTGGAACGACCCGCTGGATTGAATTTCAAAACAGAAATAGATATAGCACGTGTAAACTAATATTTAAATACTTGCTGCGCCGACTGTCAAACGTCTGAGGAGTAGGCCGAAGAGAAGGTGGGAAGATTGCATTAAGGCTGAACCGAAGGATCTGTGTTTAGACGACGGATCGGTGGAGGGAGGGGTAGACAGCGATTGGTGGTGTCCGGATCGAACCTTCGGGTTCACTCAGCCTTTTATTATTATTATATTTATTATTCTCGCTTTTGCAGATTCAAAGCTGAAGATGGGGGACAAGTTTTACCAACCACTTAGAAGTTTTACATTTTTTTTTTAGGTATTTAAGAATTTTTTAGCGATTCTATATCCAAGAGAACTGCTAAACACACAAAGGTGTAATTCCAAGCCGTCCCTACTTGCCACCGTTGACTTTGGGATCAGACCATTTGTTGATATTATTGGTGTAACCAATATGCTTTCGAAATGGTACAATTATTATATTTCAAACGCCAATTCTTGGTAGTTACGGAGCCTTTCCTCCACGGTTGTGCTTATAATGTTTTTATTCGGAATCGCGTCTGTTGTGACGTACAAATTATTATTATTAAAATAACACAGAGCTTATAATCCTAATAGCCGATAGAACTGAAATGATTTGGCTAGATAAAGGATTTAAGAACGGTCTAATATTTGTGTGATGCCATAGAAGAATTTTAACTTCAAATACTGATTCACACCTATCGACGAACTGTAGATGGACTGATAAAAGTAATGAAAATAACACGAGGAAAGATAGCAGCATGTACCATGGTTTGTTAATGAAGGGAGTCTCTCTCGTCCAGCGCCTTTTCAATCCCTTCCTTGAATTTAAAGGCGACAGCTATAGCTATAGATACATCTGTTATTTTGTCCGTGTAAATTAGCATTAGTTCATTGTTAAAGAGTTCTTATATGTTGGACAACTGTTGGCAATTTTCGCGTGACTGTTGTGGTTAATCGATAAGATGAATAAAAAAAGCAAACACGTCAACTTTATTCATTGCATTAAAAACTCATTTTAAATTATTATAATCGTCAATTGTTCATAAAAAAAATTAATTAACTCTTTTTGAATTATTTGTATTAGTTTTTTTCCATTAATTCATTAACAAATAGTAGCGAATTCATGATTAATTTTGAGGCTAACATTTTTAAGTACAATTTAATTAGACAAAAACAGGGGATCTGATGAACAGATACAAATATAAATTTCTTAAGTAAATGACATGGGTGATAAATATTCAGGACAAATATTGGTGATAAATTTATTTATTGGTGCCGACGTTTCAACCCAAACATGTGGGTCATCATCAGGGCTAAAAATAATTTAATACAATCAGAAATACAATTTTAGATAATGGTTAAGAATACCAAAATAGTGATTAATGATACATGCTATAGACGAATGAAATATGTAAAAAGTTATACAAACTAAAAATAATATATATAACCAATTTATAAAAATTGTAATATTTTTTCTTATTCACCGTGTTTCGGGCATTGAAGGTATTCAAGTACTGACACTTTGATAGGTAAGTAAAAGGGTCAGTGGAGGACTTTCCAGATGTACTTCTAACATAGCAAAAGGTAGGTAAACATAGTCAGAGGGGGTTAACATTTCTGTTTGTAGAATGAAAATAATTTGCTAACTAAATTATTCAAGATGTATACAAGATGTGTTGTTTCTTATAGTTACGAAATAGTGACTAATGGCTAATAATGAAATTAACATAAGAAAGAGATGCCAATCAATATAAACATAACATAGTTAGATTAAAGGAATATAATATTTAGCCAAATAATGTTTAAAGGAAGGAGATGGTCCGGGGTTGCGGTCATAAAAAGGCTAAATAGTGGTAAAACTATTTTATTGAAAGCCAACGTTTCGACCCGACTTTGCAGGTCTTCATCAGGGCTAGAACGGACAAGATACAAAGAGATAGAGAATTGTGGCAATTACATAATATTGAGACATAATTTATAAACAATGTGAATAAGCTTATTAGAATTATAAACAGTAAGTACAATAAAATATGGACTAAGTAAGCTGAGTAACAAGATCCAGCAATAAAATAGTTTTACCAGTATTTAGGCTTTTTATGACCACAACCCCGGACGGACCATCTCCTTCCTTTATAATGCAACGGTCAACTATTAAATATTCAAATAATGTTTATAATAAAACAATTTTAATATATTGGAATGGTAAACAGTGCAATATATTATACGATATTTTCAGAATAACAATATTGATCATAAAAAAATCGATTATATTAAGGATTACATAGTTCTAATAATATAAAAATAAACATATCTGTGCCTGCTTGTATTATATATTTATATCAAGAATAGACGTTATATGTATATATATAATAAACGTAGGAGTAGTTACTTCTGTCCGTTGACGGGAAAATGGAAAAAATGAAAAAAAAAAAAATTAAATATTATAGACTATTATTTTAGGAGGCGGAAAATGTTCGGCACCACTAAATAATTTTATAATGACTGCTTCCTGAATATTTATCATCCATGATATGTAGAACAGTTGACTAACTCCTTCAATAAACATTTCATGAACTTTTAATCCTGTTAAGAGACGATTTATCTATCCTCTAAGTGTAAAGAAATGCTTTTTATTTAATCCCATTCATCCTTTGGCTATCAAGAACTCATAGCAGGACTGAATGAACCCACACAATGACCTGGGCTTAGTTGAAGTATTTTTTAAGCTCAAACAGAATTTATGTTTGTCATAACAAACCCTATTCTATCAAGAGTAAATTAAATGGGCCAAGTCTATTCAAATAATTACAAAGTAACAAAAGGTAACATTGAATTACAATTGGCTCAATTAAATATTAAATTCATAAATAGAACCAATTGTTTGATTACATTATTTAATGTATAATAGTGTTTTTAATTAATCACGAGTTTCAACA